>JAMPIV010021185.1:0-41507 GCA_024509875.1 Oreohelix idahoensis | reverse complement strand
GGGGGGGTTTAGTTATCATTTCATTACCAACTTTATGCTGTCTGCTGCAGCACTATATAATCTTCATTACGTGGACTTCACACTCATACCCATATTAGTTTTGATCATTAATTTTTTTTTTGTTCTTTTTGAGAGCGAAATATTTGTACTGTTTCTTCGTATTACATTTTAGCCCATTCTGTTTGTCTATGCATTTAAGTTTTTGCAGGCTTCCTGTATCCCTGCGGTTTGCTATTTAACTATTTCCACAGCGACCAGGTTGTCTGCATATAGAATGCTATGTAACCCTCTTTAGAAATGTGTCTAATATGTCGTTGATACAGACCAGGAACATTCTGTATGTCTATCAGAGTAGTATTTTTTGGATTTTCCTTTTTCTAATTTCAGTTTATGCTTAGATATGGTTTTTTGTATCTGTACGGTACTTTGTCATGCTTATTTTAAAGGAAATGGTTCATCCCTTTGTACATATGCCCACATAATTCACATTTGAGTAGTTTTTGCTGTATTCTAGCTTTCTACGCTTTATCAAATGCTTTCTCAATGTCTACCCAGACTGTCAGTGTGTGTTTCTTTTCCTGGAAAGCATCTTCAATCTCTTGGGCTATATTTATTATTGGTCATTTGTATACCTGCGTTCTCTGAAACCAACCTGTTATAGGTGCAATTTATTGCTTTTTTTCTAAGTGCCCATTAAGTCTGGTAATGACTGGTTGCCCCATTACTTACCAGTCTGGGCTTGTTACATCAAGAAGAAAACTGAAATGCATTTTGACCGTATGAAATGTCGATGAAAAAAGAAATTGATGACGAAAGAGAGAGAAGATATTTGACAATTTTACTTCGTGGCATAGAAGAAAGTTAAATCTCACACACACGCGCACACACACACACACATACACACACACACACACACACACACACATATCAATACGAGGTAGCTTCAAAAAGTTCCCGGAATTTGTACAAGTATTGTATAGAAATAAGTAACAATACAATTATTTACACTACATTTCCTTCAAAATCGTTCCCTTCGGCAACTACACACTTTTGCCAACGTGCATACAGCTGTTGGAAACATTCCTGGAACCCATTCTTTGACACCTCTCTCAGCTGCTTTGTCGCATTAGTGATAACGTCCTCAGCATCCCTGAATCTCTGCCCTTTCAGTGCCGATTTTAGGGGGGGGGGGACAGGGAACAAAAAAAAATCAGGCTTCGGTGCCAGGGACGGGAGAATATGGAGGATGTTCTAGGGCAGTCACCTTGTGCGTTGCGAGGTACTGCTTCACCAGTATGGATCAATGTGCTGGCGCATTGTCATGCTGCAGAACCCAACTGTTTGTTCTCCATTTTTCTGGGCGTTTCCTTCTGATTGCATCTCTTAGACGACGGAGGATATCAACGTAATTTCCTTGTTAACCGTTTGGCCTTCAGGAATGAATTCATGGTAGACAATACCCTGGGAATAAAATAAAAAAAATCTTCCAACATAACTTTTCCTTTGCTCTTGTCCAAACGAAATTTCTGTGTCCGGGGAGATGAGGGTGTGATTTCCATTTCAGAGGACTGAGGATCGTACAAAAAACACCACGTCTCGTCTCCTGTGATTATGTTGTTGAGAAAATTGCATCTTGATTAGCCACAGTGATTAGGTCTCCTGCCAGTGTCAATCTCGTTTCTTTCTGTTCAGGAGATAACATTTTGCGAACCATGTGTTGACAAACACGGTGCATGTGCAGTTCATTGTGGAGAATACTGTGGCAACTTCCAACTGATATTCCAACTTCTGAAGCTATTTTCTCTACACTAAGTCTTCTGACAACACGAACAACGTTCCGAACACGCTCAATATTTTCATTGTTTAAGGAGGTAGGCGGTCGTCAGCTACGTGGATTATCATCGACACTAACACGACCTTCACGGAAACGCTTGTGCCACTCAAAAATTTGCGATTTCTTCAGTGCGATATCACCATATGCTTTATTAAGCAAGGTTACTGTCTCTGCGGGTGACTTCTCAAGCAAAACACAAAATGTGACATTTGTACGTTGTTCAATCAAGGACATTGTTGTCAACTCCGACGATGATACAACGATGAAACAAACTTCTGTTCCAGAGTACATGTGAAGGTTATATCAGCCACGTCGTTTCCTCAAGGTCACTACCAACTTATAAAACTATAATCTCCATGACATAATCACTCATTCAAACATGAGTCGACTATTCCGGGAACTTTTTATATATATACACACACAAGCAGCGGGAAAAAAATGGTAATAGAGATTGTAAAATAAATAAGGCACATACACTAGAGGTGGGCAAATCGACACACTCAGCTGTTTCGAGACATTCGAAACAGTGATTTAAACTGTGTCGACACACTGTTTCGACACCACGGCACAGCGGCACTTTTGCCCGTATCGGGGAGAAAGAAGTCTCTTATAGACAGTATACATAAACTGTGTGAGACAATCTCTGTTTTTTCTTGCGCGCTACTGGCGTGTGTGAAAATCTATGGCATTTCGTGTGACCACAATTCAATATTTTTACACAAGTCTTCATTGTGATGAAATAAAACGGAGATATGATGATAGCTGCAGTATAAGTGAAAATAATAAAAAAAACCAATAATAATAACAGTAATAATAACACATGATATCAAACTATAGTAAGCTAGTTTTGGTAGATAATGATTCAAATACACACCGAGTACACAGATATCAGCAGAGCTAATAAAGTGTCCATTACATTTATACGAACACACGGACACTTTCAACTTTAACATAGTGCCTAAAACAATGACAACTGCAGCACTGACACAATTTCCAGTGTCTATAACTTCTCAGCAAAAATAATATCACTTGTAAAATCAAGACATCATAACACATCCATGAAAAATATGACATGTTTGATATTCCATACTAATGTCTCGGACGGTTGACTCAAATTTTACATAGGCCTACGGAAGGTGAGACAGTGAGACAGTGTGCCTCTTTGCAAAACAGCGAGGCAGACAGGAACTGAAACTGCTTCGAAACAAGAAGCAGGCTATGTGTCGAATCTGTCGGACTCAGCGCTGTTTCGAAGCATTGTTTCGACACACACACACACACACACACACACACACACACAGTAGCCATCTCTAACATAAACAAATGGACGCCTCAGACAAGGAATGTTGGGTGTTTAGGTCGTCTGGCTTAAGGCATCCAATTGAGTACATTAAACGGTGTTCAAAACAAGAAACACCAACTGTTATCAGAGAAACAAGATCTGATCACAGTGACCTGGATGTCTAAGGTACCCTGGTGCTTCAGGCTGTAATTATCAGGTGAACAGGCCATCCAAGAGATGTCGTAAAGATGTTGGCAAAATCTGTGACCAAGTCATTTACCAGTTTCACGAAAAGAATGGTTACTGCAGCCTTGGTATTTGATCGCGTATATAACGTTCATTGACTCACATGATAAGCTATTTGTGATGGCTTCAGGGAATGACACTTTACGTACCTGGATAACATATTGACACGTTTTGCACCGTGCTCGGCTGCATGCTTTGGTGGCAACGTGCTGTTCAGACAGCAGTGAACAAAGAGGTCTCTGAAGCTCTTATCATGTCTTTAAGCCACCGAAGGTTTATCCTTGAACACTTCCCGGCATGCTGGATCAGACTGAAGAAAAGGCATATATGTGTGTGTGCGTGCGTGTGTGTGTGTGTGTGATCCCCATTATCAACATCATTACTTGTCAGCTTTTGTGGAGCATCGGTCTTCAGCCCTTCAACAATGTCACACCATGCCCTCATGTCTCGTACCGGCAGGTTATGTTATTTCCATGTCATATTTATCCTTCATGTCTTTGCCCATCTTTTTATAATGTTTTTGGATATCTCTAATATCTTTCTCTCTCTCCTTCTCGTTTTCTCTCTCTCCCTCTTTCTTTTACTATGTGGACCCCAATACCAACGCTTTCTCCTCACCCCTTAGTTCCACACTGTCCATCTTGTCGTAGCAACTCTATTTTATTATCTGCAAGCTTCTATTTCTGAAAATGTGTAACTTTTTGGTGTTGTTTTTAGTTGTAGTTTACGTTTCAGAAGCATAACGTAAGACTATTTTGACTACAGTCTTCTTAAAACCGGTTGTGAATAGACTGCACTTTCATTATTACAAAGAATTTTTTTCAGCATATTTGCACACTTAATATATTGTACGGTAGAGGAAAGACGACAAGATTACGTCAAGATGACGTAAAAATAACATAACTGTCTTGTCCTAACACGCCACATAAACGGATAAGGCCATGGCAGTAGTTTTCCACTCAGCTGATGAATTAGCTGTCTCTAGTCACTGGATGAGTCACTGTAGCTGAAGATTAGATTGTTCGAGCTTCGCCGCACATGATGTTGTCTCATAAATTGGTGTCCGCTTTAGGATACACACCGAACCAAGTGTATGGGACGTCCCCTTGAATACAGAAAGATATCCAACAGGATGGAGAACTATAGAAGATCTAATACAGTTCAAAGAACTGTCAAACACAATTAATAATAGTAATAAACATAGAAACACAATACCACCCTGGGAACTAACAGCACCAATCATAGACTACACACTCACTGAAAAGATTTAAACAAAACATAGAAGACAAGGAAGCCAAAACGATAATAAGAAAGTTCATAAATCAACTGACAAAACAAAGCCTGGCTGTTTACACTGATGGATCCAAGGGTGATAGTGGGCAACTAGGTGCAGGAGTAGTAATACCACAGGGGGTGGGGGGGGGGGAGTGTTAAGAAGAGCTACAATGTAACTGAAGGGGCTTCGATTTTTACCGCAGAGATGGTAGCAATTCTAAAAAGTTTAGAAATAATCGAAGATAATCCGCCAGAAGCAATTACGATATTTACAGACTCACTGTTACGCACGGATCATTATTATTTTTCGTTTGTATAAACATTTTTTCATATGTATGATCATTTTTTTTTTGACTGAAGTGTGTATTATGTTTTCTATGGTCAAAGGGACATAATCCGAGTTATCGAAACTACAATTTTTTAGGAGTTGCCTTCTCTTGTATAGAGACACGTTCGGTCTATAATTTCTTGAACGAAGCGTGACCACATCTCCTTATTTGGTAGTATCAGTCAACTATGGTAGATGTCTGAAACCTTTCTTAACGCTTCTTTTCATGACCATAAAAGGCGCGACTGTGTAAGACTTTTATCTCGAATGTTCTTCGAATCGTCTTATTGTGAACGGCAACTCAGAGATTGTCGTTCTGCGCATGTCAAACCGGGGGTTCGTTCTGTGTGTTCCGCCCAGTTGGGGCAGTTTAGAAATGGTTTAAGAAGCGAGCAGACGCAACTGCGTCTTGTGATTCTCTGAGGGAAATACAGTGTCTTAGTGAGTTAGTTAGCTAACTAGACTATTTCCCAGTATTATGCAGCCTGCCTGGAGGCATATGTTCATGGTTGATTTTCCGAAATAAGGTAATTCCTCTTGTATCGAACTTTATGCTATCGTCTAGAGGTTCGTCATTTTGTCGCCTATTTGCTCGCCTGTGTGATGAAAAATGGAGAGGTACTTTGACTAGGATTAAGTCACCGGTATCTGTATACCTGAACTAGTTAAATATATATGGGTCGCTCTAGACCAACAAGACTGTTGTCTGTGTTCCAGGATTCGTTATATCAGAGATCACGTCCAAGTCAGATGGTTAGACTTAGGAACATTATAAAGGTCGAGCTGACCTGTAGCCCATGTATGCTATTCACGTGCAGACAGTGAACGGACTTATTGTATACAACTGATCTGCTAGCATCAGAATGGGAGCATTTATTATTGTTTATGAACATTGAAGATCTGTAGCTGACACTGTTGCAGAAGTTATAGAAATTATTATTATTTATACAGCTTCACGAACTAGCACTCGATGATTGATGAATTTCTGAATCTATTGAACTGTGATGTCTTATGACGCATATATACAACAGCTATCATTGCTGACTACAGAAATTGTTTTCAATGTGCCATATCATCTTGCTGAACTCGTTAACCATGTTGATGTCATAAGTATCATGACTGTTTTGTGGCGTGCAATAAATGAAAGAAACTTATACAACGAAGTTACCCTTTCTATGACTCTACACGTCATGTTGCCTGTGTGATAACCCTGTGAACTGTTCCACTACCACATACACAGCAACATCCTAAATCAGAGAAGACACCTACATCTTACACTTTAACACCAGGTGTCGATAAGGGTGGCAAGTTACCACTTCAGCACAAATCCACCCTTATCATTTTTGGTGGCCAGAGCTGGTTCTATCATCTGATATTTTGGCGCACCATATCATTTTTGGTGGCCATAGGTTGGTTCACTCTGATTCCAGCTATCAAGGGGGTCAGCAAACCCAGACATCATCATCATACTAGATACAACTACAGCATCAACTACCACCTTACAAGAAATTTTATTGAAAGTATCCGGATTTTCTGACAGTTGCTGATTTTGAAACTACCCGGCGCTGCTCGGCAATATTGAAGTTTATGTAAAATTAGAAGGACAAGTACCGAGCGAATGGATTTCCTGATCTGGTGAAAAGAAGGACAAGTGCCGTAAAAACTGTTCCGGTCTCAGGGGTACTGTTGCGGGTTCAGAAGGTCAAGTGCCGGTTAAATCAATTTAGAAGATTCAGAAGGTCAAGTGCCGTAACAACTGTTGCAGTATTAGAAGCTCTTTTCCTTCGTCGTGGCTGTTTATGGGAGCAGAAGTTAATCAACGTTGGATCATTATCCTCAGAATGCTGATTACATCCTGTTCTGCACCGTGCTGACGCTGGATTTATAGAAGTTAAGTGGCCTGTTTTGTTGTGAACTGTGCCCTTATGTTCTAACTGAGCCTTCTGTACTTTCACACTTTCTCCTATTGTTTTCATGATACATGTTTATATGTTATATGTTATTTGTTATTTGTATATTTATATGTTTATATTTCAGCGGGTTTTCTCGGTTGGGCGGAGTCTTACAGTAGAAGATACCACGTCACAGAGGTTCTACTGTTAGCGTTTTCGTTAGGGACTGTGCGAATTTCCTACAGTGAAATTTGCTAGCGACAATCGTTGCTATATCTGTTTAGTTGTGACGAGTTGTGCTTTATTTTTGTTTCTTGTATATATATATTTTTTTTCTTTTTTCTTCTCTCTCTTTCTTTGTGTTTTTAGTTTCGATTTCGATTGTTTGTATTTGTAGGTCTCCCCTTTGCTATTATTCAGTTCTTTACGTATATTTTTGTGTATACACTGTAGCGTCATTTGTTAGTCATATCTTCGCATATTTCTTTTTAGTTTTGCTGTTTGTGTATTTGACTTATGCGAATGTTTTCGTATTGTTTGATCTTTGTTGATTGTTTACATTGACTCTGATCTTTGTTATTGTTTACATTGACTCTGATCTTTGTTATTGTTTACATTGACTCTGATCTTGTTGTTGTTTACATTGACTTTGATCTTTGTTATTGTTTACATTGTTGATGACCTTTGTTATTGTTTACATTGTCTTGTTATTGTTTACATAGTTCTTGCATAGTTAGCTTTCACTATTGTTGATATATGCTCATGCACTATTGGTCTATAGTGCACTTATCATAACAAACTGGTGTTTTTTGCTTATGCACTATTGTAGTGCAGTTATGATAAATAACTGATGATTATGCACTGATTTGGGTAGTGCACTGTTAATTAAGAGGTGACTTGTGATATTATTATACATTTGATAATACAAGTTGGTGTCAACTCCTGTTTCCCACAGAGATTGGGTTCAACATAGATATTATACAAGCACTTTATTAAGTCTTGTTGCTATTTAACATTGAAATAAGATAATTAATTATTTCAGGTTCTGTACTCACATTTTAGACATCATGTCTACATTTGTGTACTTTATTGAGCAGGGTAAAGCCCTTGGGAAGACAGGTGATAAATTAGAAGAATTTGCGACTGTTCAATATGCCAAGGCATTGAAGTCGGAAGAAAAGAAAATGAAAGAACAAACTGAACAAAAGAGAATAGAGGCTGAAATAGAACAAAAGAAACTGCAGATGCAGGTGGAGGAAAAAAGATGTCAAATGGAAATGGAAAAACAAAAAAGAGAAGCAGAATCTCAGGAGAAGAGGCTTCAGGCTGAAGCTGAAAATAAGAGACTTGAAAAAGAAGCTGAAGAAAAAAAGTTACAGGCCCAGGCTGAAGCTGAAAATAAGAGACTTGAAAAAGAAGCTGAAAATAAGAGACTTGAAATAGAGGCTGAAGGAAAAAAGTTACAGGCCCAGGCTGAAGAAAGAAAGTTACAGGCTGAGGCTGAAGAAAGAAGGTTACAAAGAGAGGCTGATGAGAGAAAAGCAAAAATGGAACATGATGAAAAAAGTCTTAGCTTTAGAGTTAGAGAAGTTAAAGTTATTGAACACTGGTAATGCTAATGAGGCAAATAAGGTGTCAAATAAGACTAATGCTAAGGATTTCAAGCTTAATCTACCAGCATTTAATCCCTCAATCGATGATATAACATTTTATCTAGATAGATTTGAAAGTGCATGTAATGTGCATAATATAGATAAAACATTATATGTGTATCATCTGTCCAAGATACTTAGAGGTGATGCTTTGACTTTGTTGAGTATGGTAGATGTGCCTGACAAAAACAACTATGAGGTTGTCAGGGCGGCATTGTTAAAGAAGTACCAACTTAACGAGGACGGATATCGTCTTAAATTTAAAACCATGTTACCAGAAACTGGAGTTGAATTCTCTGAATTCATCTCAGGCATCCGTCTTACTTTTTTACGGGGGGTTGAGTTGTCTAAGACAGAAAATACATTTGAAGCTCTTATGGATTTACTACTTAGAGATAAGGTTATGTCTTCTGTTAATGAAGCTTTTCTATCTTTTCTTCATGAGCGTAAGCCTAAAAACATAAAAGAAATGGAAGAATACTGTAGCCAGTATGTTACTGCGCATCCGCACATAACCATTAGTAACTCTAAGGTGAAAGAAGGTCTGCCAGTTGCTTCGGCAGCACCTTATGGCCCAAATTTTATGCGTAAATTTCAGGGTAGCCAGAAAAATTTCAATAAAAAGAGTAATCGTAATTATGCCCAGAACCATAGTGATCAATTCCAGGGTGATTCTTCTTCCCAGAACTGGAGACAACCTAATACTACACGTTATTCTACTCCGGTTAACTTTAGAAATTTTCACAAAGGTAATCGGTATAGAGGAAAATATTTTATGCAGAGACCTCAATACCAAGATAATAGAGGTTCTCAACAGCATAGAGATAGTAATGACAGTTATGGAAACTGGAACTCAAACCAGGATAAAAATTACAGTAGGGACTTTAATGATAATTGCAGAGGCAATAATGGTCGCGGTAGATCGCAACATAAGAGAAAAAGATATCAACAGACAAACTCTGTTCAACAAGAATCTCAGGGAGCAGATAAACAGGTTAATAATGATAAAGACCATAATGCTATCGGATGCTCATCTTTTGATTTTGGTAGGGCAAATAAATGTATCCAATGCAGTACTTTATTTGATCCGAAAACCGTTAGTACTTTAAGCTGTGGTCATCCTTTGCCCGCTCTTCCTGCTAATGTTGCTCATGATGGGAGAGGTTCTCTTATATTACATAAGGGGCTAGTAAATAGTAATCCAGTCTCAGTGTTGTTTGATTCTGGATGTACTACTGTCGGCGTTAGGCAATCTCTTGTAGATCCATCCTGTGCTACAGGAAAAGTCATCAAATGTGTCACATTTGGTGGCACGTTAGAAAAGTATCCTACTGCTATAATACACATTGCTACTCCTTTCTTCACGGGAGAGGTCCACGCGTGTCTACTTCCAAACCCTATTGCGGACCTTATTATTGGTCGTATTCACGGAGTTAGGGAATGTACCCCACAGCAGATTGCTGTTTGGGAAGAGCAAAACATTGAAGCTACCAATGCGGTGGTCACAAGAGCACATGCTCTGGATCCACCTCAAACTTCATTAACTAATAATGATGAAGTAAATGACCAAGATAGTCACTTGACTATTACACGTGACTCATTTATCAAATTGCAAGAAGAAGATCCTTCTTTACAAAAATTCTTCATTCTAGCAAAAAAAGGTGATCCTAATCAGAACACTAATAGGAAATCTTGGATTTCTATGAAGAACGGCGTACTTGTACGTATGGTACAAGACTCGACTACGTCCACTCATTCACAAATTCTTGTGCCTAAGAGCATGAGATTGCAAATATTGCAACATGCTCATGACTCGCAATGTGCTGGACATATGGGTTTTTTCCCGTACAAAGTCGAGGGTTCTTGCGGCTTTCTTTTGGCCATTTGTGAGCAAGGACATACGAATGTACTGTCGCTCTTGCAAAGTATGTCAGGAGGTCAAATCTAAAGGACCACGACATGCTGCGCCTATCCAGGCTGCTGACATTCCTATTCGCCCTTTTCAAAAAATGGCAATAGATATTATCGGTCCTTTTAGAATTAAGTCGGCTAGAGGACATCAATTTATCCTTACATGTGTCGATATGTGCACACGTTGGCCAGAGGCAATACCTCTCAAGAGCATCTCAACTGCTGATATCGCAGACGCTCTTTGGCTGATATTTTTCTCGCTTGGGTTTTCCCGGAGAAATATTGTCAGACCATGGCACTCAACTTATATCAGACACTATGTCACAGGTAATGTCTATGCTACACATTAAAAGGTCTCTCAGCAGTATCTATCACCCAATGTCTAATGGGTTGGTCGAACGTTTAAATAGGACTCTGAAAACTTTACTTGGTAAAATAACTGAGGATCATCCTCAGGATTGGGACAGGGTCTTACCCGCGGCTCTCTTTGCGTATAGAGAGGTCCCCAATGAACATACGGGGTTTTCCCCTTTTGAACTTGTCTTTGGCGCGCAACCGCGCGGCCCTATGTCTTTACTTCACGATCTAATCACTGCCGATAATATTAGCGATGAGACTCAATCTTCTTATGAGTACGTCATTGCTCTTAGGCAAAAGATCATCGAGGCATGCAAACTAGCAACTTCGTCTTCAGAATTTGCTAAAGAAAAGGCAAGGCAGTTTGCAAATAAGAATAGATGTCTACGACAACTTTGTCCAGGTGACAAAGCTCTCGTTCTACTTCCTTCAAGGGAGAACAGACTTCTAATTGCATGGAAAGGTCCATATGCAATAGTCTCCAAAATTTCTGATGTCGACTATGTTGTCGATATTGATGGAAAGCATAAAACTTTCCACATAAATATGCTCACACAGAATTTTATGAAAGACCTGACTATTTGCAGCCTATTTTCCAGGCTACGGACAATTCACAAGCAACTCGTGGTCAGTACTCATCTCTGTCAGTTATACAGGATGAGGAAACTACTTTTTCTGATGTCAATCTTCCTCTTTCTATGGTCCCACTTTATTCTACGGAATCTTGGAAAAAACGTGACCGTTTCTCCAAATCTTTCCGCTGAGGAACATCGACAAGTTTCTTCGATGTTGCAAACATTTCAGGATGTTCTTACAGACATCCCGGGACACACACATGTCATAGAACATGACATTGTGCTAACTGATCACAATCCTATCAGAGTCAGACCATATCCAATACCTATTCATTTCCAGTCTCAAGTCGAAAAAGAGTTGGATGAAATGATACGTTTGGAAATCATTGAACCATCCACTTCAGCATACTCTTCGTCTATGGTTATTGTTCGAAAGAAGGATAATAACATTCGCATTTGCGTAGATTATCGCAAATTGAACCAAGTTACGAAGTTCGATGCTGAACCTATGCCTTCATTAGAAGAGCTACTCAATAAACTTTCTAATTCTAGATTCTTTACCAAACTAGATTTGTCTAAAGGTTATTGGCAAGTCCCGCTAACTGAACGTGCCAAACCTTTTACAGCTTTTTCTACACCTAGGGGTTTATTCCAATGGAATTTCATGCCTTTTGGTCTTATGAACGCCCCTGCTACATTCGTACGCATGATGCGGCGAATTCTCGCATATCGTACAGATGTCATAGCATACCTAGATGATATCTGTCTATTCAGTGATTCTTGGGAAGATCACTATTTGGGTTTATACGAATTACTGTCTACTCTTCGCGAGTATAACTTGACTGCAAAACCCTCTAAAGCCTTTATAGGATTTAGCGAGATTTCTTTCCTAGGTCATCGGGTTGGTCATGGTCTTTTAAAGACAGAGGACCACAATGTTTCAAAAATACTTAACATTTCGGTCCCTAAGACGAAGAAACAAGTAAGGAGTCTATTAGGTTTGATTCAATTCTACGGACGATTCATTCCGAATCTGTCCTCCATTATGGCACCGCTTTCTACTTTATTGAAGAAAGGGTCGCCTAATCTGATCCGCTGGTCTAAAGAATGTCAATCCTCATTGGACCAGGTTAAAGCCCTATTTTCATCTCCACCTATTCTTAAGTTACCTACTATTGAGAAGACTTTTGTTCTTCGAAGTGACGCCTCGTCAACAGGGATTGGGGCAGCACTAATGCAGGAGTATTCTGATACTTTGCATCCGGTGATGTATATCTCTAGGAAATTAAACGCTGCAGAAAAGAATTACTCGGTTTTAGACCGTGAGTTATTGGCTATGGTATGGTCTATTCTGAAGTTACAAAGATTTCTTCTAGGCGCACATTTCATTGTGGAAACCGACCAGAAAGCGCTTACTGCTATTCAGAGCAAAAACTTGAAGAGCTCGAGGTCCACTCGTTATGCCATAGCTCTTCAACCATTTCATTTCTCGGTTCGAGCTATCCGTGGTTCGGATAATGTAATGGCAGACATTCTGTCCAGATGTCCACACGATTCCACATGATTCTTCTGTCATATATATATATTTCCTGATATACAGTCCAATGTTATAATGACATGTTAGTAGATTTTGTCTCACTTTTTTTTTTTTGAGGGAAATTTATAACATTGTACCATGTAATTATCTAAGAAGGCTTAGTTAGTGATATACGGGCCAAAAGATCACTCGGCCACATTTAAATAAATTATTTTCAGGATTGTATTAAGAAATTTACCAGTTGTCTTTAAGATTTGTGTTATTGATATTTTCGCAGCACATCATTGAAGTCTGCGAGTTTATGTCCATTGTGGAACTTTGAGGATATCAAGTCCTGTCCTACATTGGGAGCGGATGATGTCCACATCTTCTTCTATTGAATGTTTTATGTCACCGAAGAGCAACACATGTATTACTTATTAATTACTGTTACTTTATATAATGTAATAATATAGTGCGGTATATTAGTAAATTACACCGCTATTTGCAACACATTGTATGATAACACATAATATATTTAATTTCATATATTGGTATGAGTATAATTTGATTGTCATTATGTTGTTGCCATCATTGTGGCGTGTGTTGGTGGCACCTTCCTGGAATATATCAGCGTATACTTAGATAAATTTTTTCTCTAAGGATCTGAGATATGATCTCAGTGTCGCTCCATGCGTTGAGCTAATTTGTTAGGTATATATCCACGCATCATACGTGCGTTAGGAGCCTAGATTTTTTCCGGCTCCAGGATTTAAAAAAAAAAAAAAATGTCCCATTTTTTTTTTTTCCAGGGAGGGTGCGGTAATGTTACGCACGGATCATTATTATTTTTCGTTTGTATAAACATTTTTTCATATGTATGATCATTTTTTTGACTGAAGTGTGTATTATGTTTTCTATGGTCAAAGGGACATAATCCGAGTTATCGAAACTACAATTTTTTAGGAGTTGCCTTCTCTTGTATAGAGACACGTTCGGTCTATAATTTCTTGAACGAAGCGTGACCACATCTCCTTATTTGGTAGTATCAGTCAACTATGGTAGATGTCTGAAACCTTTCTTAACGCTTCTTTTCATGACCATAAAAGGCGCGACTGTGTAAGACTTTTATCTCGAATGTTCTTCGAATCGTCTTATTGTGAACGGCAACTCAGAGATTGTCGTTCTGCGCATGTCAAACCGGGAGTTCGTTCTGTGTGTTCCGCCCAGTTGGGGCAGTTTAGAAATGGTTTAAGAAGCGAGCAGACGCAACTGCGTCTTGTGATTCTCTGAGGGAAATACAGTGTCTTAGTGAGTTAGTTAGCTAACTAGACTATTTCCCAGTATTATGCAGCCTGCCTGGAGGCATATGTTCATGGTTGATTTTCCGAAATAAGGTAATTCCTCTTGTATCGAACTTTATGCTATCGTCTAGAGGTTCGTCATTTTGTCGCCTATTTGCTCGCCTGTGTGATGCAAAATGGAGAGGTACTTTGACTAGGATTAAGTCACCGGTATCTGTATACCTGAACTAGTTAAATATATATGGGTCGCTCTAGACCAACAAGACTGTTGTGTGTGTTCCAGGATTCGTTATATCAGAGATCACGTCCAAGTCAGATGGTTAGACTTAGGAACATTATAAAGGTCGAGCTGACCTGTAGCCCATGTATGCTATTCACGTGCAGACAGTGAACGGACTTATTGTATACAACTGATCTGCTAGCATCAGAATGGGAGCATTTATTATTGTTTTATGAACATTGAAGATCTGTAGCTGACACTGTTGCAGAAGTTATAGAAATTATTATTATTTATACAGCTTCACGAACTAGCACTCGATGATTGATGAATTTCTGAATCTATTGAACTGTGATGTCTTATGACGCATATATACAACAGCTATCATTGCTGACTACAGAAATTGTTTTCAATGTGCCATATCATCTTGCTGAACTCGTTAACCATGTTGATGTCATAAGTATCATGACTGTTTTGTGGCGTGCAATAAATGAAAGAAACTTATACAACGAAGTTACCCTTTCTATGACTCTACACGTCATGTTGCCTGTGTGATAACCCTGTGAACTGTTCCACTACCACATACACAGCAACATCCTAAATCAGAGAAGACACCTACATCTTACACTTTAACACCAGGTGTCGATAAGGGTGGCAAGTTACCACTTCAGCACAAATCCACCCTTATCACTCACCATCATCACTACAAGCACTAGAACACCCAGGTAAATGCAGCCGGCCGGACATAAAGGAAGAAATTCTTTCAATTAATACATCACTAGGGAACAGAGGATGCAGTGTGAGGCTAGTGTTCCAGCACACATAGGTATAGCTGGTAACGAGTTGGCAGACCAGACTGCCAAATATGGAAGAATAAGTAAAAACAATATAAGAGCAGGACTTGGAAAATCGGAGATTAAGAGCAATGTGCAGTTAACCATAAACGAGGAATGGAAGACAACATGGAAGGACAGTAGTAAAGACAAACACGCATTCAAAATTCTGAAAGAACCAACAAGGACGTGCCAGGTCAGAGAACAAAATGCTGTGGCGTCTCCGTCTCGTTGCAGCATACTTTATGATAGAGGAACCACACTGCCAAGAATGTCAGGAAGAAATGACACCAGATACCTGATCCACTATAAAAAGTACGAGCAACAGAGGCTTGAATTAAAAACATACTTTAGAAATCACAATATAGACATGACAGGTGATAAGGTTTTAAGTATAGATGCCCCAGGGGAAGCCCAAACAATACTTAAACGATATATATGCAAAACAAAGGAAAACATATAAGGTTAACAACAGTGACAATATTAGTAATAATAATAACAATAATAATACGTCAGAAAAGAAATTCAACCAAATAGAAATTAATCAACAAAAATTAACAAATCATTAAAAAGAAATAATAATATAAAAAAATGAAAATTATGGACTATTCATAGGACAAGGAAAGACAACGAAGAAAAAAAAACACCAACTTAAAAAGAACAAATACTAATATAAATTAAAACTAACAATTGCAAAAGATGAAGATTCTTATTTTCGTGTTGGACTTGATTTCTCTTGTTCTCCATATGTTTCCCAATGCAATGAAAGCTCCTCTTGCTTTTTGTATTCTTATTTTGATATCATTGTCTGTCCCTCCAACTTTATCTATATCACTATCAAGATATGTGTACGATTCTACATCCTTTAGTGGTGTTTCTTCAAGTTCAATCTTGTTATCATTTCTTGCATTTATTCTCATAATCTTCAACTCAAATGTCAAGTCAGTCCTATTGTATGGCTCTGAGACACGGAGAGCAACAAAAACAACAATTACAAAGCTATAGACTTTTATAAACGGGTGCTTGCGTAGAATAGAAGGACTGAAATGGTATGACAAAGTCACAAATGTGGAATTGATGACAAGAACCAGACAAGTGCCAGTGGAACAAGAGCTGAGAAGAAGACGCTGGCGATGGATAGGACACGCATTGAGGAAACCTGTTGATAGCACTACAAGGCAGTCCTTGTTCTGGAATCCACAAGGAAAGAGAGGCAGAGGTAGACAAAAAAAAATGGAGAAGAGAACTGGAAACAGAGGTGAAAATGATGAGGAAAACATGGAAAGAACTTGAGCGGAGACACTTGCAATGATATCAGCAATACACACCGAGGACACTTGCTGATATCATTACACACCGAGGACACTTGCTGATATCATTACACACCGAGGACACTTGCTGATATCATTACACACCGAGGACACTTGCTGATATCATTACACACCGAGGACACTTGCTGATATCATTACACACCGAGGACACTTGCTGATATCATTACACACCGAGGACACTTGCTGATATCATTACACACCGAGGACACTTGCTGATATCATTACACACCGAGGACACTTGCTGATATCAATAACACCGAGGACACTTGCTGATATCAATACACACCGATGACACTTGCTAATATCATTACACACCGAGGACACTTGCTGATATCATTACACACCGAGGACACTTGCTGATATCATTACACACCGAGGACACTTGCTGATATCAATACACACCGAGGACACTCGCTGACGTCATTACACACCGAGGACACTTGCTGACGTCATTACAAGTCTTTTTTATGTTCTGGAATCTTTAGGGTAAGAGTTACTGTTGTTATTGTTGATCTGAATCGACAGCACTGCACTCCGGGAAAACCCACAGGTGCTCAGTCTCCCTCAGCAAATGTCGAAGGGCATGAATGCTAATTGTTCCTGTTGCGCGTTGGTTGTATATACGCCGGATGCATCCTCTCATACGTCCAACCCTGCTGGTCTTACGTTTGATGACGAATTCCAGCAATATAAGCATTCATGATTCATCGATTGCACTGTCATTCTCTGACAGGCGATCAATAATTGCCGTCATTATTTCTCCCTTATCCATATCCAATGCACCCACTATGGGTGCTCTTGAAGCTAGTCTGTCAGCTCTTTCATTGCCGTGTACTCCTGCATGACCAGGACAGTAGATCCACATCAGTTCCTGAAGATTCGAGGCTTCTATGGATGTTTTCCGTTCATGCCGTAGCCATCCATTTTGGACCTTCCCAAGCATGGACTTGACACAATAACTGCCCTTGTTAATGAAGTTTCAGACAACCACCTTAGGGCTGCAGTAGCTGCCTCTACTTCCATTCTCATGCTGGAGGTTGTTATCATGTAAGCCACGCTATATTCAGAGTCGAATCTGCCCTAAACTCTAGCCGAGAAGCCCCATCCTGATTTCTCACCACGGGATACATCCCATCAATGTATACATTTGCATGATCATATCCGGCATGATCATTTATCAGTCAGGGTAAGAGAATTACAGTAAGACTAAACAGAGCACGGAGAAGAGAATTGGAAACAGATGAAAGGAATGAGGAATACATGGAATGACCTTGAGCTGATGGCACTTTACAGTAAGACTTGGCATACGTTTGTTGAAGGCGTGACGTGGGCTTTGTGACGATACGGTTGTGCGATCTCAAGTCCATTCCCGCAGGATTGCATTATAGTCCCGTGCGAGTGATATTTTCTTATTTTTCTCTCCCCTGTCATTATTATGTCGCATATTTTATGCACCATTATTTACTCTCTATGCTGGATCTAGTAGGGGAAAGTCTCTAACACTCCACTCCCCTACGGAAGTATTTGCTATGGGACTGTCTTTTTCTTCTTTACCACTCCTCAGACTTATTTACGTTCCGCCAGGTGAACTGGGGTATTATCGTAACAATACCCAGTCATTATCACCGGTCAGCGAGCGAGATTCTTATCATAAAAAGACGGTCTCGCCCGATCAACATCTATAGAAGCCTATATTGTCTGTCTGAGATAGCCGTCTGAGGTTGGCAGATTACACAGGTGGTAGGTGCGTTTATCGTTTTCACGGGACCATCCCTGTGTGTGATTATCATGATAATCTGCCTGGAGAGACAATATTGGCGATAGGTAGCATCTGGACATTAAATGAGTTCACAGATGGTGTTTATGAGTTGTGCACAAGACGCCGGCGGAAGTCTGACGCAACGATATGGCATCATTGTAAGAAGTTACGCGTGGATATTAAATTTAATATTGTGAAACACGTGAGGGTATTTTTCGAATTTGAAAAAACGCCCCTACTCACGTAGTGCTGAACGAGATTCGATTAGATTGGTTCATTGTAAGGAGCTGAAATATACAATGTATTTTATTGGTATTTTATGGACCTGGGAAAACTTTTGTTAAATTCCTCTATGACTTGTGATCAAATTCCTAGGATTCCAGTCTTGTTAATTAAAGTCCTGGCTCCTTTAAGTTTCCAGTCTTGTATTAAAAATGCGGGTTTACTTGTAAAGTCCATGGTTGCCAAATACTCGATCTGTTACTTATAGGTGTGGAATTTCTAAGTCCAATGTCTCCTTTTTCTTTCTGGCTTTTAGGAGTCGCTGATATGACGTGCGCTGCAGTCTCTCTGTGTGATCTGTGTCTGTGTTTTCATCACATTATATTCTCAGTTCGTAGTGCAAATCACAGATTGCACTTCCAACTAGTGTGCCAATAAAATACATTGTATATTTCAGCTCCTCACAATGAACCAATCCAATCGAATCTCGTTCAGCACTATGTGGATAGGGGCATTTTTTTCAAATTCGTAAAATAAATACCCTCACGTGTTTCACAATATTAAATATAATATCCACGCGTGACCTTTTACAGTGATGTCATATCCTTGCGTAAGACTTCCGGCTGCACATATCTGCCTCTCACCATATTGTGACCATGTGTTCCTGGCGTAACGTCTACAAATCTTGAGTTTCCAGACAGATTATCTGAGATAATTCCACACAGGGATGGTCTAAGCGGAAACAATTTATGCATTACCACCTGTATTTCGCTAGACGGATCTTCGCCAGATTAGCCACGCAATATAGGGTTATATTCATAGACCGTGCACAACGCAAGCTTGAATAAACAGGCACAGTCGCTTTGAAAAGATGGTCAGCCTGATAATACGTGATAAATATTATCGCTGCCCGGGTCAATAAACATGGCGTAACACAAACAGTCGAGGAGTGAAGTGTTAGAGACTTAACTCTACTGATCCAACGTAGAGAGTAAATAATGGTGCATAAAATATGCCACATAATAATGACAGGGGAGAAAAAAATAAGAAAATATCACTCGCAATTGAAAGTAATGCAATCCTGCCGGATTGGACTTGAGATCGCACAACAGTATCGTCACACACGCACATACATACATACATATGCATTAATGCACAAACATATCTCCACACACACGGTCTTATATATTCAAATGTATGCACGTACACTACTAATGCCTTTTTCTCTATGGAATAATGTTGTAGTGTGTTGGCTGATATAAGTGCTTTGTTGTCTGTGTAAATATATATAGAAAAAGTTTTGCATTGAAATCTCCTTGCTCATAGAGGGCTTTATTCCGCCAAATCCAAACCAGATGTCTATATTCTGCCAAAAGTGTTTGTAAATGTATTTCAATGTGTGGAGTCATCTTTAGAATGATGCTGAGCATAACTGCTTTAAACATATCTACTTCTGTTGTTGTATGTTTCTGTAATGTCTGTTTCAAAGTGTTTCAAGTTTGTGTCACTGTATCACAATAAAGCAAAATGTGTTCCTCTGTCTCCTGTATATTGGTGTTACATAATTTACATTTCGGGATGTTTTTCCATTGCGCAACAAGTTTTTGCATAATGGGTGTCATGCTATATAGTAATCTAAAGGTGACTTTCTTTGCGGAAGGAGCAGCTGGTAACTTGAGTAGGCTACTGAAAATAGATTGGTAATCGGTTACGAGACACTTGTACCCACGTTTTATCCTTGTTACTTGTGACAGAATAGGGTTACCCTTCTCGATCTACGTTTCACTACGGCAGTATCAGTTACATTGTTGTACCGATTTTAATTGCGTGCTTTTAATTGTCGCACTTTCTTTTTTTCTTTCTCTACTATGTGTGGCAGATATTTGGTATTTTCCTTCTTACACCCCTCTCTGGGACAAGTCGGCATGTCTGTTTCTTATCCATTTAACTCACGGATGCAGCCGAAATCAGAATACAGATTAGCAATACAAATCGCGTATTTGCTAATCGCTGATAAAGGCCAGGGGGCGTGACTGATAGGAGATTACTTGTCTGGGTGACACGTTTTGGACAGACACGAATGACTTAATCGCTTCCTTTTCGACTTGTTATGACAAGATTACTTTAGATAGTAATAAATTGTTACATCTGAAACACATTGCCGAATGAGTTTACATATGTGTTGGTGAGTTCGCCTGCCAGGGATCGGATGTTTTCATACCATATATGGGAACGGTGACCTCTACATTACGTTCAAAAATTTTCCATGTCAGGAATATTTTGAAATCCCTCCCCCCCTTTCCAAACACGCATGTTTGAAAATGATTGGTGCTTTTGAGTAGCTCCATAACAAACAGATGCGGGGGAGGACAAAGAATATAACCTGGCGCTTTTCAAGTCGAGTTCACTGTTAGATTCGCGCTTGCCAAGACACAATCAGACTTGCCAGACGTTAGAATTCAGAATTTCTATTTATCAGGCCGAACTTTGTGGAACAATCTTGAAGGACTTACATAGCCCAGTAAACTCATTTTAAGGGGAGGTTAAACCCCCAAAATGAAAAACACAGAATTATATGTTAATAGCTATTTTTGGTCATTTATACAAGCAAAATGACTGAAAAAAAATACAAAACATTGACGTATATACTAAAAACTTGTAGTCCATGGCGGAAAAACAGTGGGGAAAAAAGGCAGATTTTATCTTTTTTGGGTATTTTGTTGCCCAAGATATCTAAAATGTGAGTACAAGAGTTATGAAATTTGGCTGTTTCATTTGTTAATATATGATAATGATTTTGTACTAAAATAATTTTGATTGGTTTGGTATCTGAGTTTTTTTGGATTTTAACATACCAATCGAAAAATAGTTGAAATTTTTAAGGGGAGTATCTTAGCTATGTCTTAACAGTTTTGTAGTTTGTCAACATGTATCCTTTATTTTAGTTTATTTTTATGAGCACTATGTGTACAGCATGTGGCCCAAAATTTACTGCTGTATCACTAATAGTTTTTGAAAAATCATGGGCAACGTGCCACATTTGTGTGAAAAATGAGGTTTTGAGAAACTTTGACAAAATAAACAGAACCCAAAACCAAGCAATGAGAATCATAACAGGGGGCATGAAGTCAACGCCCATAAACGAGTTGGAAAAGATTACTCACCTCCAACATATGGAGGATAGAAGAGATAGCAGAGCCCAGCAACAAGCCGAGAAATTCATGAGGCTGATAGACCACCCAATGCACCAGAGAATAAATGGACTTGGAAGGGGAAGACTGAAGCGAAGCAACTTTGTAGAGACAGCCAAACAAAGATGAGAGCAGACCTCATTAACGCAATGTCAACAGCTACACCAATATGTACTGCACACAAGCTACCAATTTGGAAACAACAGTGCTTCCCTGAAATGATAGAAAACATTCCTGGTATTGAGAAAAAGAACAGCCAAAATGAAACAGAAAGGAGAGTCATAACCACAAAATATATAGAGAAACATTACCCAAGCAACACCTGGATCCATGCGTACACAGATGGATCAGCAACTAATGCAACAGAAGATGGGGGTGGAGGAGTCTTCCTGAGCTTAACAAATGACACACAAAAGAAGATAGCAGTCGCAACAGGGAAATTTTCAACTAACTTCAGAGCAGAGGCAGAGGCCTTAAAAACTGCGTCAGAAATTCTAATGACAGAAGAAAGCTCAGAGAGACCAGTAGCTATCTTCTCAGATGCGCTGTCAGTGATTACAACATTGAAAAGTCAAAGTAATGCTGAACTGGATGACCTAAGAGTAACACTTCACAGACTATGTCAGCAGTACAAAAGAGTTGTGATACAGTGGATCCCTTCTCACTGCAACATCCCTGGAAATGAAGAAGCTGACAGATTGGCAAAGGAAGGGGGAAAACTTCCTCAACTTGACACAAATATAACCTATGAGGAGTCCAAGAGTTTTATCAAGCGCAGATACAGGCACAAGTGGGAAGAAGAGCATCCAGGCCACACAAAAAAATGATCCTTATTACCAGCTCAGCAGAAGAGAACAAGTGGTAATCTTCAGACTTCGCACAGGTCATAACAGATTGAGATACCATCTATTCAACAAACTAAAGATAGGAACTACTGATGAGTGTGATTGTGGCACCGATAAAATGACTGCCGAACATCTGCTTCAAAGGTGCCCAACATATGAGGAACAGAGAAAACGCATATGGCCATCACCAGTACCATTCCTGGAGAAAATCTACGGAGATATCAACAGCCTCAGGCTGACCACTGCTTTCTTTGGACTTATTCAAGTTGACATCTGAGGGTGAACGAAGAAGAAGAACAAGGTTTTGAGAAAATTAAGAAAACAGGGAGGAATTACACTTTTACACAAAATTTACTCACCTCAGTATCCCCCAACTATGTAGGAATCATCTCTGGTCTTTCCTTTATTGATTCCATGTGCTGTGTCATGTACTTTTCATTAAATTCTTCATTTCAGTAGACTGTATGCGCTTTTCATCAGTTTCCGGAAAAATACATCCTTTCTCTGGTAGACATGTACTATATGGGAAGGGGGGGGGGGGGGGCGGAGGGAGGGGGGGGGGGGGGGGGGGGGGGGAGGAGAGAGAAGCGATTGCTCTACCCTCAGCAGACTCAGTACATGTAGGAGAGGCTTTGCTTTCAATAATCACAAGATTAGGATACCCTTATCATATATTAACTGACAATGGTTCACAGTTCAGAGGGAAACTGATGGAGGAAGTTTTTAGTATTTTTAAAAATATACTCGTCCGCACATTTTATCATCCACTAATCCAATGGACAAGTGGAAAGATATAACGGGACTCTACTTACAATTTTACGGAAGCTCGCACAGGAGAAACCAGAATCCTGTGATGCGTTCTTAACTGCAACTTTATTTGCGTATAAGGAGGTACCCTACCACTCTACTGGAATACCTCCAGCCACGTTATTATTTGGACGACCCATCAATGGACCCCATGGTTAATAAAAATTAGCAAGTCCAAATTATTTTTACACATGAAACTATGTTTGAAAAACTTTAATTCTGTTTGCTTCAGGGAAATGAATACCGAAAATTAAAATCCATGGATTAGAAGCGAAGATATACCAATTTGTATATTTTGCATATATAATTAGGTAAAAATACACTTACCTGACATACTTTAAAAATTTATATAAAATCATCCACAAACGTTTTAGTGAAAATAAACATACAGAAATGTGGGCAAATGAATGTACTTTCCAGTACAATATATATCTAAAATTTGATATTTTCAATGAAATTCTTCCCCTTAATAAGGAAGGCTGATGAAACTGAAACACAAGGAGTCATAGAGGGAATTATTTTATAAAAAGTAACGACCCAAAGAACACGTGTAAGCGGCCAAATCAAGTGCCTTAACTTCATTCATCTGAGCAAAAAGTGAGTGAGCCAGGATTGGCGTAAGTGTCATTTTACATTCTTTATTGTTCATTACTAACATGTGAACTAATTTGTATACATTATGTGACAAAACGGTGCGGCCCCTATCGATTTGTTTCTCTCCGGCAGTATCGGTACATTTGTGGTTTGATTTTTATTTATTGCTCTTAACTGTCGCACTTTTCTTTCTTTCTTTCTTCGTTATTTTTCTGCTAAGTAGCAGATATTTGAGTATTGTCGAATTGCTCGACACTCCCTGTAGGTGATAATAATCACATTTGCTTGAAGCTACCCAGATTTTCTGAGATAATTACTCGCAGTCGCAAGGGAGTGGCACAGCTTGGCTAAGATTAGCGCAAGATCTCGTGTACGCGGCGGAGGCTTATGACATAAGCGTTTCCTGTTCTTCTTGTTATGACAAGAGTACTTTCTGGTAAAGTAATGATGATTACATTTTGAACACGCTGTTGTATGAGTTTACCGATTTGTCTGTAAGTTTGTACACAAGGGCATCGGACATCTTATTACCATATATGGGAGAGTTGACCTCTTCCTTACGTTCAAAATTATCCGATGTCGGAATATTTTGAAATTACCCCATAACCCACCCGTGTGAATATGATTGGAGTTTTTTTGTCCCAGCTCATAACAAAAGAAGGCGTGGGAAGGCATGGAATATAATCTGATCATTTTCTCAAGCTATTTCACTTGAGAAATCGCTCGCCAAGACACCAGACTGCTACAGTGAAGAATTAGAATTCAGAATTCCTTCTTAAAATACCGGACACCTTTTATTGGAGTATTTATCAGGACTTACAATATAGCCCAGGAAATCTCTAACATTTTAAATAAGGAAATCGGGACTGAAGAAACTGAAGGACCACACACGAAGTCAGAGAGAGAACTTATTAAATTAACGACACCCCAGTCGCATGTAAGAGGCCGATTCAAGTCTCTTTTATTCATGTGAGCAAAACGTACAAAGATATCTCGGTACTCATGGCATAGGCTGTATGAATCAAAATGGCGAAAGACTTCTAGAACTTTGTGAAATATCAAACCTCGTTGTGGCAGACACCATCTTTCCACATAAGAATATCCACAAGATAACATGGAATTCACCTGATGGCAGAACTAAGAACCAGATAGATCACTTCTGCATAAGCGCTAAATTTCGCTCATCAGTTCAAGACGTCAGAGCATACAGAGGTGCAGAGATCGGAAGCGATCATAACCTCTGCATAGCTAAACTGAGAATTAAACATTATTATAGAAGAATCAGTGGAAAGGCAATCGCCACTTATTATCACCTTCGTCGATTTTCAAAAAGCCTTTGATAGTCTACACCGCCCATCATTGTGGAAGATACTTACAATCTATGGTTTTCCAACAAAATATGTGAATATAATCAAAGCGCTATATGACAATGCAAGATGTTGTGTTAGAACAAATAAAGAGAATACAGAATGGTTTACAGTAGAAACAGGGGTTAAACAAGGCTGTATTATGTCACCACTACTTTTTGGAATAGCTATTGATTGGGTTATGAGAAACTATACCCACAATGAACAATTGGGTATAAAATGGACAAATGGAAAATTCCTGGGGGACCTGGATTTCGCAGATGATGTAGCATTCTTAAGTTCAACACCAAGACAATCCCAAGAAGCAATAAATAATTTGTGTCATCTCTCGGTTAAAATAGGTCTCCAAATAAATGCCTCTAAAACTAAAGCTATGAACTTTTCTAACGAGACCTTTGATATCATCTTGAACGGGGAAAAACTACAGAAAGTTGAAAGTTTCAATTATTTAGGCAGTAAAATGACTCAGGATGGTGACACAACAAGAGAAATCCATACTAGAATTGCTTTGGCAGCTAGCGCCTTCAATAGATTATCTAACATTTGGAAATTACGATCATTGAATATACATACCAAGCTTCGTCTGTTTAATTCAAATGTTATCTCAGTGTTAACATACGGCTGTGAGAGTTGGAAAATAACAAAATCATTGGAGAACAAGCTGAATACATTCGAGAACAAATGTCTTAGAAAACTCATGAACATCAGTTGGAAAGAATTCAAGACTAATCGACAAATAAGAGAAGACTCTAGGCAGAAATATGTCTCCGACTATATAAGGAAAAGACGATGGTCATATATCGGTCATGTCCTACGAATGCAAAACAACAGAATACCACTACAGGCGCTCACTTGGGTTCCTGAGGGTAAGAGGAAAAAAGGAAGACCAAAAGAAACACTCAGAAGAACAATAATAAGAGAAGGAAGAACGTTGGGCCTAAATAATGTGCAAGAGCTAAGAGGAGTGGCGTCACAACGAACAACCTGGAGAGCACTGGTTTCTGCCTTATGCGCCGTGTTTGGTGCTTAAAGAATTTATTATTATTATTAAAACGTCTGTGAGTCAGGATTGGCGTAAGTTGTTATTTACATTACATATTTTATTACTAACATCTGAACAGACATATATATATATATATATATATATATATATATATATATATATATATATATATATATATATATATATATATATATATACATATATATATATATATATACATATATATATATATATATTATCATGTGAATTTTAATATGTGAAACTCGCATGTGTATGTCAAAGTCATTTGAAGCTGGCAACCTCAGCGTATAGAATGATGATTCATGAACCACCACTGCACGGGCTGGTGATTGCTTTATTGATAGTTTCGTAAAGAGAACTTATATGTAAACAGACTCTATGTGTATTATTTACCTTTTCATTTAAATATAAAGTCACTATGAAAGCTATTCTATTTAAATGTAAAGAAAGTTTTATCCCGAGGGATTAAATTTAATTCTCATCCAGGGTAAAGTCTGAGTAATTGGGATGGTGGTATGGGAAGATAGGAACCCATAACTATGGGGTGGAAAACGCCATACTCAGAAGAGCGTTTCGTTCTATTCTTTTACCATAGTTATTGGTGGTACCAGCAGAACATACTATCTCTGGAACAAGAAGGGAACAGTGGCCTAAGCTTTAAGACGAAGGACCCACGTGGTAAAATCTCCTTGACATATCTGGGAAACGAGCTACCCCCAACAACCTTGATCAGAGACAAGCGTGAGCAGAGTGAAAAGAACCAACCCATAAGAAGGGGCAGAATCATCATTGGCAGCTAAGTTCAAGTCTATGCTGCCACTTGAACTTTTTGTAGCATCTCACATTCCATAAAGACTGTGATGATAACTTTTCTTGATCCATAACTATTCAAATTATTTTCCAACTGTTAAAACCTAAAGTGATTATTAAATTTTGCTATTTGTAATGTTACAAATTTAACTCCGATTTAATCATTTTAAAGTTACTGCATGTTTGTCTCAGTCGAATTACTACACAAACTTTAAACAGAGCTATACTAGAATAATAGAATTCCGCTGAGTAAATCAGGGGTGGGGGCTTAAACGAGCTGAAATGAATAAGTGCTTAAATCCTTCACAAAAGCTTCGGCAGAATTACAGAGTTAACATACTCAGCCAAAGCAGTATTGTTCTCGCTTATTCTGAATATCCTGTGAAGACTCCCTTTGTAATAGAAGTGTCACTTCTATCTACATATCTGCCAAGAGTGATCTTGCGCGAAGGTAGATACCTGTGAAGCCCATACTAGATACTCTTGAGTTTTGGCCACTGTTGGAGCATTACTGCAAATCAGGGGAGGCAATACCGTCACAATTGGGGTCTCGACTTGGAATTGAACGCGGTCGCACAAGCGTGAAAATTCACAGTTGAGCGACACGCGCCTTGATATAGAACTTGTTACGTTATTTCCCTAGACCTGGCAAAAGGGGGGACCGACCCCAACCAGGCGCGTCCACAGGTGGCGGATAGTGGAACGACCTCCAGATATGGTGTGTCAGCTGCGAATTAAGTCAGTATTGCTGGACGAATAAGCAGCCGCGGACCAAACGGCGATGTCCTCCCAACTGGACGGAGAGGGGTAACAGATGGCACTAATACCCCCACTGAAGTCCCCCATATGTCCTACGACGGGTGCATCAAGCGAGTAAGAGCCGATATAAGCTCTAGCCACGGGGAAGGTAAACCTCGGTAAACAAACCAACCTGCTGCCTCGCAGCCACCACCTGGAGATGGAAAGGGTACTAAGTTTGTCCAGAGACAACCCTGAACAACAAACACACCCCGGCCTGCCGAAGACGGAGTGTGTCAGCTACGGCGCAGACACCGGGAAAAATTAGGACACACACGCTTTTGCGGTATGGAGTCATGCGACAATCTCGACTTACGTCATGGCGTCGCTCCTATCAGCTACTACAGGAGAGAAGCGGAGCCGGGCCCCTGGCCTCTAAAGGGCCCACCCAAGCAACCAGTGCCTTTGCCAACCAAATGGTCGGGGGAAGGCAAAGTAGACTGTCCAACCCATGATGAATCACGACGTGTAACCTGGCCAAAGGGTGCTGAGCTCCAGCAGAAGCTATGGAGCTGCCGCGCCGGCCTGGTAAAGACTGTGGACTTCGTCCTGGCGACAGGCCTGCAGATTTAGCATGACTACAAACTGAACGCAGAAGAAGAAGAAGAATTCCCCTAGACTTGACTGACATAGATTTCAGATTTACTGAAGGAATAGTGTCAAGAGTGTGTGTAACTGTGAGACTGGGCATACATTTATTTCATAAATAACAGTAAAAGCAACTGTGTAAAGAATAATTGAATAATTGAAAGAAACAAAATTTCTTGTAAACTAAAGTTAAAGTTAAAGAAATAAGAAGTTCCACTTGGCGTAGCTAATTCAGTGTTATAATTTGGTGTTTAGTGTTAGTAGCTGTTGTGCATTTGGATAGCTTTGAAAACATATTTTTTGCTCAGAATTGCAGAGTCCCAAAACCTCCTTGCCTTTTACCTTAATCTAGGCCGCGAACTAGGGTTTTTAGCCAAAGAACATTCTGACTTCGTGCTTACTTCGGTGAGAGAACAGAAAGAAAAAGATAAAGAGAAAAAAGACAGGATGGAGGCAGAGAAAGCAGCCGAGAGGGAAGAGAGAAGGATGGCCAGGGAGCACGAAAAAACCAAAGATGAAGAGAAGGAAAAGCAAAGGGCTTTCGAAGCTGCAGAGAGAGAGAAAAGGAAAGGACATTCGCGAAGGAGAAGGAACAGGCCGAAAGGGCATTTGCTAAGGAGAAGGAACAGGCCGAGAGGGCATTCGCCAGGTAACAGGCCGAAAAGGACGCCGACAGAGTCCACGCCATTAGAATGAATGAATTGGAAATCGAAGGAAGAAGAGTGGATTCTAGTTCTAACAATGGCGAGTCTGGCAGTTCTCAAAGTAGCGATGAGGAAAACATCCACTCAGGTGGTGGCACCTAGTGCCATATCCTTCCAAATAGATGTTTACTCTGTGGCTTCAGAGGAAATAGACATATATCTCTCTAGGTTTGAATCCTTAGCAGCTACATATGGCTTGGAGAGACAGAGAGAGATACAAGATGAAGCTATCCCAGAGTCTTAGGCGATCAACTTATGATATGTTTCTCAAGATGTCCACGAAAGAACAGAACAACTACGACATGTTGAAGAAAGCTCTGTTACAGCGTTTTATGCTAAATGCAGAGACTTTTCGTGGTAAATTCCGTCAGGCGAAACGACAGAAAGATGAATTGTATTGTGACAGAACGAATTTTCAGCGTCCCAGAACTGTTAGATGATATGTAGACCCTGGGATAGCATGAGAACCCTCATTCATTTATGTTGCACATTTAATCGCCAACGTGGGTCCCACGTTTGCTAATTAGTATGCACCATAGCAGAGTGGACTCCATACCACGTTTGCTAATTAATATGTAGACAGTTAGGATGCGAGGAACCAGGAGATTCGCTTGGTATTTAGTTTAGATAAGCACGCCTTCCGCCTTACCTTAGAGCGATCTAAATTAACTACCTCCTTCACCTTTCTTTCTTACGCGCCTTATAGGCGTTGCCAAAGTTTTCAACGAGGAAAGCGGTTAACGATCAAAAGGCAGTGGTGGTCCCCAGGACGGACGAAGCAGTTTCACGCCTTCGTTTAGCACCTCAGTGCGAACCAGAGAAGAGCGCTTGAAATTGCGGCGGACACGAACAGAACGGGGGGAAATCTAGGAGCGTTGCCCAGCGGCAAGTAACGTTGAATTTCCCTGATATCAAAATAAGTTGTGAAATTTCGCGTGTCCCCCTGATCCTTCAATTCTTTAATTATATATTGAGACCACCTGAAGAATTGCGTTTATCATTTGCGCCAGAGAGTCTGAATAAAGTACTAGCTTATAGAACAATATTTCTCGCGGATATCTTCTATATTGGAGCCTAAAAAAATTCATTCTGTTTGTGCAAGCGGATGATCCATATACATTTGCGTTTTTTTTTTTTTTTTTTTTTTTTTTTTTTTTTTTTTTTTTTTTTTTTTTTTTTTTTTTTTTTTTTTTTTTTTTTTTTTTATTTTTTTTTTTTTTTTTTTTTTTTTTTTTTTTTTTTTTTTTTTTTTTTTTTTTTTTTTTTTTTTTTTTTTTTTTTTTTTTTTTTTTTTTTTATTAATTTTCTGTTTTTTTTTTTTTTTTTTTTTTTTTTGTTTTGTGTTTTTTTTTTGTGTTTTTTTTTTTTTGGCGTCCCCATGCAATTATAAAGTCCTCCAGATCGGTTCTTCCTAACCTTCAGAGATTTTATAAACATTATCTAAATATAATCTTCGTGTTGCGGCCCTGTTGCAATCCCACCTGAGCAAATCCACTCTCTATTTTGTTACATGAGAGGAATCCACCAAGAAACATTTAAATGATAATTTCTAATAATTCTGTAAAGATAAACTGGAGAAGAACAATCGCCAGAAGCTATAATATAATATATTTTTAACGCTCTGCTCGTGGAAAAGAATATATTTTATGTACTCAACTGACAGTCACGTTATTTCCACTGGATTTAAACCCCGAAGAAAAACCACAATTAAATCACTGATCAGTCTTTGTCATCACTCTGGGTTCTTCACGCTATAGAAGTTTTCCACCACCAGCGGTAGAAATCCAGGAGACCACTACCTTCTCATAACTATACATGTGACAGTGTCATCCCATAGAAACTTTAGGATAAAATCAAAAGGAACACTAAAGCGTCACCTTCCAGCGATTACGGTTTTAAAATTAGCGGAAGCAAACCACGATAGTCTCTGGGGCTGGAAAACGAAGGAAAAGAATCATACATTTGTTGAGTATTTACTAGCTGTTTATGCTATTTTCTATGGGATTACCACATTCAACGATCGGTAAGTGTGGAAGTGTGTGATGGCCTTTCATCGCTAGAGTGCATGAATGAAATGACATTTTTTTCTTTGATAAACATATAATTTTCTCTACTTGGTAAACATCCATATACTGTATTCTCTGCATTGTTTCTCTTTATAGTTACACCTTTTCTTATTTCCCCCTCCCTAAATCTGCTGTAGTCAAGGGGATAACTTGGAGAATACTTGGGACTCTGTTACCACACCCCATACTAATATTGTAAAAACCCCTATCAGAAATAAACTAATCTATCTTTTGGTTAAATTGTCTCTTTCAGATAACACCTGTCTTTGACTGGGTTTTTTTTTTTGTCTATACAAGCGGAAGGGCATCATTGGGATTACTACTATTCTAAACCCCCTCCCCCCCCCCCCCCCCCCCCTTATTTGTACTTTTTCTGTAAACTATGATACTTTTTTTTCGTTCACTGTACCATGCTAAATGTTGTGATTTTTGGTTTAAAATGATATTAAACGCCATAAACCTTATATCACTGTGTTGGCAGAACCCATTACCCCTATATCTGTTATTTGTAGTTTGTATTCAGTCACGTCAGTGTGTTTGGAGCACCAAATTGGTGTGTGTGTACATGAGTGTTGAGTAAAACTGGCAAAAGTGTTTACGCCAGGAGAGATTTAGGAGTTACAGATAAATAAGATCGTCGTAAAGATAGGCAAATCGGAGAAGATTACCCGATTTCAGAGATTGTTTCCCCTTACTCTTTTCAGCACTCTTGTGAATCAACTATCTATTTCTTAACCCTTACCATCAACAGAGCCTTCACTATCATTCTACACTCGGACGGGACCACTATTTTAAAGACCACCTATCTCAAAAGTAAAATTACGACACGTATAGACAATGTGCTTACACGACTAGAAACGTACTCGGAGAAGTGGATCCTCTCGGCACCTTTTATAATGAATCTTATGAGGGGTTGCAGGAGGATGATTGTCGTGGAACAGTTCAAAGACTCGCTTCGTCCCTGACTTGAAAGGTTTCCTGGCGGAAGCATGGGCCCGAAACCTCTTGAGCAGGTGGTAAACTGATTGCCGATTGGTACCAGAGCGCCAGTCGGAATTGAATCCGTCTAAAAGGCGTACCAACGATAGTCACACCAAAACAGAAGGATCACTCCAGATGATAAGTCCAAAGGTACGGACAACACAACAACAGAACAGCCCACCAACAGCAACAACAACACAAGATCACCAGAGGCAGATACAGAGCACAATTCAGCCAGTGAAACTGAAGACGATATATTGTAAATCGTGCAAAACTGACACGCATTTTTACTTCGGTATAGTAAGAGGCCGAGATCGGCACCTTATAGTGTCGCTTGCCTGATGAGGGGGCCGATAGGGAATCATGACCCCAAGGCATATGAACAAAATCCTAGTTACCCTTCTATTTAATACTGCGCAAGTAACCGTTGGCTACCAAACATGCGGTGCTTGTGTGATTCGGGGCTCGAAACTCGGCTTTAGTTTCTCCATCTTTTGGTGAAGGCCCACCAATTACATGGTGAAACTGTAATAATACGGGGGCCTTGGAAGAGTATAAAGTCTATGCTATTCCGGTTGCAGAAATGATGTTTCAACCCGATATGTACGGGACAAAATCAATACCGCAGTTTTAGACGATTTAGTATACCCTCTTCAATTTTTAGGGTGTGAAATATATGTGTTCCTTTCAGATCCCTCACGTGACTCCAAGCCGACTACAAAGAGAGATAAACCCAGGACACGCTTCGGCGGCCCCTGAGTTGTCATCTTTACACAGTTTGGATTTTTCAGAGCTGAAGCAGGCATAAGGGGATGATCAAACCTAAAAGCCTTGCTTTTCGAATTGGTATGGTAATTACAACATACTCCCCAGGGAGCATATTACAGGGAGAAAAGGTTTGGGTTATATTAGACGGTGGGAAATAAGAGACCGCTAGTTGCCCCATTACCCTTTCCGCACACTCCCGCCTAATGAAGGAAATGCATTACACCATGCCCCATCCCCTTAAAAGTTCATAATGCCAATGGTAAAAAAGGTCCTCCTTGAATTACTTCTGGCCAGGTTTTTGCGACATGAGTTTCGACAGGTTGTGCGAGATTCGCTCCCTGTTAGCCCATAGCCCGGACAACCAGAAGAATGAAACGGTTGGAGCATTAAGGTTATGTATCCAGACTTCGTATTTAAAATGCGGGTTTACTTTTTTAAGTTTTAAGTGCCCAAATAGGTTTCTATCTGTCACTTATAAGTTTTTGAACATCCTTTGTCCGATCCTCTATTGCTTTCTGGGCTTTTGGGGAGTTGCTAGCCTAAGAAGTTGCAAAAGCTGTCTCCTAATCTGTGTTTTTGATTTCGCTAGATTACTATCTATCATTCTCAGTTCAAATCCCACGAATATTGTTACATCCCGGTAAAACTTGCCAATGAGAACAAAAGTATATTATTCCGGTTTCTCAAATCAAACTAGTGGTAAGCTCTTTTAGCCACTGGGTTGGGATGTTTAAATTCATAATCTCCCCTCAGCGTGTTTTTTTAAAATTTTACATTTTTAAAATTCTATTGCGTGACCTCTTTCAATATGCCGTAATATTTCCTGGTGGCATCTTGTGCATACAAACAAATCTGTGCACTGCATTACCTGTCTAAATGCCTTCCGTCAAGATTGTCTACCAGACAGATTTATCTGTAATAATGATACAGACAGGGGCCAGCAACGCGAAAATCTAATTATCACATGTGTGTGTGAATCCCCCCAAGACTGATTTCTCGGGCGGACAATACGGTATTCTATTGTTTTTTTTTACATTCGATCGGCACGACCAGGTTAGGTAAACAGGCGCCGTTCGCTATCAAAAAATGGTCAGATGATTGAATTGATAAAGCTAATGAATGGGCATTGGGTTACGATAATAACACAGTTCACCATGGCGAAAAAACGTATTAAGTCTGATGGAGTGTCACAGCAAAAACAATGTAAGGACAATAAATTATGCCATAATAATGGTACGAAGTGAGTGAGAAAACATGAAATTGAATACAGTGAAAGAGTAGGTACTCCCGTAGTGAATGAGAGTTATATAAAAATTGCACGCACTATATATGTATGTGTGTGGAGTGTGCGTTGTTTCTGTTGTGTTGTGTGTGTTTTTGTGTGTGGGGGGACGTGCGGTGCGTGCGTGCGTGCGTTGGTGCGTGGAGTGCGCAGCATGTTTGCTAATTTTGGATGTTGTGAGATAATATTTTAATGTTCCAATTGTTTTTTAAAACGAAAAAAATTTACTTGCAAACATGTAGACAGAGAAAATAAATTCAGCATGGTGAATTTTAATAATAATATAATCTTGCAGAACATGAACGGACTTTGAAAGATTGTACTTTATAGTTTTCTTGATATGAGTAGGTATAGAACATCGAATATTGAATTGTAAATACGAGATTGAAGTATATGGTAATAACTTTTAGTGAACATCGGTTGATATATTAGCAGACACCATGTGTTATGAAGGACTAATTAGTGATTGTGGCGCTTACTGTAGATTAGTGGGATTTCTGACGTTGATTTATTGATATGTTAAATGTCTGATTTTGATTGACTTATGGTAAGATGTCATGAATAGGTGTAAAACTCTGCTGATTTACTAGGTCAGCATGCCCGTTGTCACTTACCTTCTTTTTGTATCGGAGAATTTTCGCAATCCCGGGAAAATCTGTTGGACAGAAGATGGTTCCCTTATTTGAGCCATGCAAATTGCAAGCAAAACCACCGATTTAGCGCATATCTAGGCGTATATCTAAGTGAAGACTACATGTAATTGAAAAATATAGTGTTACATAATATGGCCAGATCTGAGGCAGGAAATCTATATGGAATACTGTTTGGAATCGCTACTTGATGTTATTATTTTGGAAAATATCGTTGAAATATTGCTACGAAAGAAATATAAAACGGCTTTTTCGCCTGACAAAAAACCGAGTCGGGAGAGTCCCATTACCACCAGAATGCCATCGAGGCGTTTTACTTAGCAGTATAAAAGGCAGCGGTGAAATTTAAATCGAGACAACATCCTGATCTAACCAACGGCTCCATGTATACTGGTAGACGGTTGAAAGGGTGGCGTGCTACTAAGAAAAGTAGCAAAACACCTATTAAAAAAAAAATAAAAAATTCGGACCCACACAACGGCAAAGCAGACCGCATGTATGAGAGCTAGATCCTAATGAAAGCATCAAAGGCCCTCCAAGAGTGATATAAGATAGAAGCAATACTAACCCATTGTGAGAAATCAAACTTCTAATCAGCTGCAGGCTTGTGAAACTAAGGGTATGTTTGATATTCTCACAAAATACATTAGGTTTGAAAAATTAATGACATTTTACAACTTGATGTATATTTTGTGTTTGACTTTTCAGGTTATAACCTTTGCTTTGATGTACATTGTATGATTGACTTTTCATGTCTTATATTCTGCTATATGCCCGTATGAAGCTTGGTTTTTCATCACAAATTTAACCACATTACAGTCATATTGGCGTAGTTGAGTCCTTGTGTCAGGACCTGGTATACACTAGCAAAATAAAGCTATCAGCACTTTTCAATAGCTGACATTTAATGCTGAACACAAAGAGTTCGGTTCTTTTTCTCTATTCATTTGGCACCCTTGTCTATATGGTTAATGTATTACATCATATATGATTGGAATCCACGCTCCATCCTAAAAAATGAGGGTTTCTGACCACAGTGGCAGTATCAGATGAAGGACGCACTTAATTGAACAGGTACCATAAACGTTGGATTGTTTTGTATCAGTTTCACCGTTTTAATTAGTGTATACAACGTGACCAAAAAAAAAGGATGAAACGTGATCAGTGGACAATCACTGCTAACTGGCCTCAGCATTGTGATTTGAGAACCAGGAGCTTATCCACGTGATACAAGATAGTCTCTTAAGTGAGGGAGTACCTACCACCAAACTCAAAAATCTAAAAACTGTATGCTGACACACACTATTATTGACATTTATTACTGTTACCGGGAGCCGCGCTTAGGTAGTGGTTTTGGTCACGGAGTGTTCGAAGGTTTGTCCTAGATTCATTTTAAAATTCCTTACTTTTCTATTCCTTCACAATTTTTGTCTGTTTTTCTTCCTACGAAATATCTGCACTGCGATCTGTTCTTTAGCTGTTTTTTTCAAGTCTTCCACACTAATAGTTCTGTCATACGATCCTAATGCTATCTTCTCTTTCAAAAGTATTTCATTAAGGACGTCAGTACAATTTATTCGCTGGTCCGAAACCACAGTGTTTCAGAGGGATTATATGTCCGTGTTCAGTGGTCAACATGGAGACCGCACGATAAATCTTCCGGATGGCTGAACGAGAGACGGGAAATAATTAACTTGGCGTTGGGAATCAGAAATGTCCTTACTTCAGCGAACAAACGCCTGAGTTTTAAAATCACTTGCTGATAACCGTTGGCGAAGAGAACAGCACGCTTTTAGAATAGAAGTCTCAATCTACTCATATCTACAGTATATGTGCTTTGAGAGTAAAGGCTACTCAAAATCTATTTTCTTAAACTGCGTGATAAAGTCCTGAGCGGTAAGCAAACTCTCAGTATTCGCTTAATTAGCTAACTCTCAATTATTAAGGGCATTAGTTAATTGATGTAAAGTGTGAAATACTTAATATTGTGGTTGTATTTTTTACATTAGATTGAATAGGTTATTTGCATTTATGTATTATGAATGTTATTATGCATTATAATGATGTAAGTACTGGGTGATATCTGAAGTACTGCATTCTAATGATTTTGGAAATGTATATGAAGAAAGCGGTTGTGAACGAGAGAGGGAACCGATTTGTTCAATTGACGAAGTGAATGAAAATATCATTCCTCCAATGCAGTCCACGCATGGACTCACCACGGCCAGGCGCTCTCAGCTTGTAACAAAGGTTGACCTGACGACGACCTGATTGTGAGACTACGCTAGACAGGAATTTGTAACAAATGGACAGTAGCCCTTTAAGGAAAAGATGACGTTTACGGTTTCAGGTAAATTTATTATTAGGCACATTCTGAGACGAATGTCCAGAGTGGCTGTAGATAATATATCCTGTATAAAATACAGAAGATTGATTACATGTATTATCTTAACCACAACGGCAGTTGCAGAGATCCTAGCTAGTATCTGGATTTTGATTGCTGTAACTTGTTGCGAGTAAACCGCCTAGTTGCTCAATGCTACAGAGAGAACTATGTGCTTACGTCTAAACCCCTTAGCGATGGTTTACAAGGTCAGCAACCCGAGCAGTCTACAGCATATAGCAATATCAACACCTCGTCAGCACCCTGAAATCTTCATAAATCAACTTCACAAAACAGGTTTCTAACGAATCACTAAGCATCTCTTGAACTGTTGCTCCACTGAAGCAAATTATCTAGTTGGTAATTCCTTACCTACTGTGATGCCCAGGAGAAGTCCAAGCAGATAAGTCTACTTAAAGCCCAGGCCAAGTCAGAATTCACTTTTTCAAGAAATAGCCATAGGAAGATAAACTTTTCGTCAGTGAGCAAAATAGCCTCTTATTCTTATCTGAACCAAAGACATGACAGTACTAAATTTCCTAGTATTTCTCTTTTTTTTTCTTCAAATTACATGGTCAACATTGATTTTTATTTTCCACTGTAATTAAAGCTAGGATTATGTAATTCTGTAACTCACATTCATCAGTCTGAGTTGTGACTTAGTAGATTGTATGTTCTGTTCAGAAAAAACATACTCAACCTCCTTGTACTCGTATTACCTGTTACTATTAGTTCATCTTTCAAAAAGATTAGGAGTAAGAAAAGAGTTAGTCGTCGCCAGAAAAATCAAAGATTGTTGGTAGTCTAAAAGGTGAGCGAATCACTGACACCAACCTGTGCCTTCTGTTAGCTCTTTCCCTCAGCACTAGTCACTTCTGTGAAAAGACTAGTGTATAAAGGTCTATGTGCTTTTCTATAGAGATGGGCAAATCGACAACTCAGCTTGTTTCGAACATTCGAAACAGTGATTTAAACTGTGTCGACGCACTGTTTGTGACACAACGGTCACAGCAGGGCACAGGTGATCTGTATCGGGGAGAAAGAAGTCTCTTATATACGGACACGTATTACAATGAAACTGCTGTCGAGAACTCAACCTCTCTGTTTTTTTCTTGATCGCTCTACTGGCGTGAGTGTAAATCTATGGTCGTTTCCGTGTGGACCACAACATTCAACTATTTTTTACAACACCAACGTCTCTCATTTATGATTGAACTCAAACAGGAGATATAGCTGATAGACTAGCAGCTATAAGTGAAAATCATAAAAAAAACAACAATAAAACAATCTAATACTTACTAGTATTAATAATCACTATGATCATCAAACAATATTAACGACTAGTATTTTTAGAAAGATAATGAATCAAATAACAACACCGACGTCCACAAGATATCAGCAGGAGTAAAACAAGTGTTCCATTACAATTTCATACGAACACACGGCCACTTTACAACTACTCACATAGTGGCCTAAAAAACAATTGGCCAACTGCCCGCACTGACCACAATTTCCACGAGTGTCCATAAAACTTATTTCTCAGCAAAATAATATCACTAGTAAAAATCAAGTTCATCTTAACACAATCCCTGACAAAAATATGACATTGTTTCGATTAGTTCCATACACTAATGCGTCCCGGACGGTTGACTCAAATTCTTAAATATGGCCTACCGGAAAGGTGAGACAGTGTGTCTCTCGCAAAAAACAGCGAGGCTAGACAGGAACTGAAACTGCTTCCGCAACACGAAGTCAGGCTATGTTGTCGAAATCCTGTCGGGCTCAAACACTTGTTTCGAAGGCTATTGTTGTCGGACATACACACACACAGTTAGCCATCTCTACTTTCTACACATGCCTTCCTCTTCCTCTTACTATACAAATCACTCCGACAATTGGAGTGCTCGACTCATACATCCACTATTCAGACAGTGGGTTACTATCACTGCGCTTGGAGACGGCGTGACCGAGCGATCAAACAGGGCGAAGAACATTTGAAGATTTATTCGTCGACCGGGAATTTGGAAATGGTTTTCACTTCGAGACCTGGGCGAGGACATTTGAAGGAGTGTCGTGTCGACCCAGGGTACTGGGGTCTCCTGAGCGACCCAGCTCCTAATCGGTTTCATGACAAATATTCTAATCCACATATATAAATTATTAGGTAAATATGAAGCCGAACAAATAAAATTAATAAAGAGAAGAGCAATGGTAAAATGACAGTGCTGTCACAAGGAATGTACTCGAAATCCCCCTTGTTTTCTGCTTCGTCTGCAAATTGTAACGCTTTCACGTTGATAGTAAAAGCTTACTGAATTATACCCGCTTTCTTCAATGAAACGTGTGCTGTATTTCTTGGAAAACATTAAGAGGCAGACTGCGTAATGACCTAAATTTTAAATTCCATTCATGTCTTTTTCTACATTACGTTACCAAAACGAACGAACAGATGGACAAAAGGATAGCGAGAAGGGAGAGGCAGAAAGCCGAACATTAAACACGCGTCGCGCGATACACAATTACTACCATCACGCGTGTAAGTCTACAAGCACTAACTTTTTCAGACGGACAGTGATAAAATACACTACCCTTTCCCAGAGTTAGGTTTATAAATCATAAAAAAACTCTTATTAGAAAAGATAACATTAGATGGGTTTACGGTTGAGAACATAACAGTACCCAGACAGCACATCTTCGAAACAGGAGGTAGAAGAAATTGCATATTTTGAACGCAGCCACGTAGCTCCTTTAAATTTGTATTATTGGGTTCCTTAGGGCTTGCTGACAAATAATATGTAAAACGTTACGCAAATAGTCCAGGAATTAATAAATTATACCCAAAATAAAATATTGGGGGTGCCTGACAGCATAAAATCATTTCTGCTCATAAGATTTTTTTTTAACGTGTTTGAAAAAAATTTACGTTACAGAAATAGCCTACCATGTAAACTCCAAATTGATTGGAGCGCAACAAATGAAAGCCTAACCACGATTGGTCGGGCTATAAAATACTATCTTGGATTGTTAGGGGAAACGGTGGAATGAGTAACCATTTTATTCAACACTTGTCGAAACGGGCTCATTGGTCAGACTCCGCTGGGGGGGGGAAAAATATACATCACTTGAGACGCGTTAGTTTTCGAAACCAAATTGTTTAAAAATAGCTTGTGATACCAAGAATCAGTGCGGTTTTTGAAAGCCAGCATATATTTTGCTTCAATACAAGGCGACATAGGAGATGGAATTTTGTGCATCAGGTTTGTGCCCGAAATCATTGCTAATACGTATCTGTGTTATTCCGTATGAATTGCTGGTAAGCTAGAAATTAATATCTTTTAAGCACCTTGCATGTGCAATGATTGATTTATGTCTGCTGTCTATATACTGTAGTAGTTCAGTGGCCCAAGTGGGTAAAGCATTGTAATGCTCAGCTGACAGAGGGATGTCGGAGAGAAGTAACGGATGGAATGGCAACATAGTACTGACACACTGGGATGTTGGATTAGACAGAATAAGTGTGGATGGAAGTGGAGTGTAGTGACATTATAGGATGGTAACTGGTATGGTTAATATAAAGTTTTTCTGATGAAGCAGACTGTTGGCCTAAAGCGCCTTGAACCGCAAGTTTGAGATGTATGGTGATCAGTGTAAAAAGAAAAACTAAATTAGCTATGATGGTAGAAGGTTACTTTCCTTCTTTGGATTTCATGGGACGTGGTCTTGATGGTATGAGAAGCATAGTAGAGCTTTGTGCAATCTGAGTCCGCGACGATTTACTTCCTTGGTTTTTACGTATAGTGAGGTGTCTTGAAAGAGGAGAATCGAGCGAGGGGTTTCTGGCATAGAGATAAGCGTAATTGGAGGTGAGTAAATCATGTATTCTTGAATGATTTTTAATTAAATTAAGAGGGGATTTATTGTCTTTAAAATAGGAATGTGAAATCAATATTGTTAAGAAAAATATTGAATTATGATGCCTGATTAAAATTTTAAAATAATTAATTAATAATTTTATAATAAAAAAAAAAATTAAATAAAATAATATAATTAAAATATAATTTAAAACAATTTATAATAATCTAAAATTAACTAAAATTAATAATAATTCAAAAAAA
>JAMPIV010021184.1:0-21941 GCA_024509875.1 Oreohelix idahoensis | reverse complement strand
TCTCTGGTCATGGGACTGCCTTTATCTTCGTAAGCGATAATGCATTTAATATCGACGAGATACAGCATTAAATATAATAAATATTTTCTATTTGGCTGTGGGGCTAGTTTTGATACGTTTTTGTACAAGCAACCATCTTCCACTAAACACATGAATAAATCATATTAAAATAATAATACGTTATATCAATGAATATTATACAGGCATATTTTGTGAATTCTAAATGAACCTGTAATACAAAATAAAAGAAATTATTATACAGGATAGCTATCGTAAATTCGCTTACCCTCAGACTCCAGACACTTAGACTGAAATTTTCTGGCGATCCGCTCACACTTCAGATGGATTTAGAGTCGTGGCGTTATCTGCCCTCAGTCTTGCCTCAACCTCTTGCGTTGTGTATCTCTCTCAGTTTACCGATCCGCTTTAAATACGTATAGCGCGGACGTATCGGAGAGTACCGACGTCACAGCTTAAACCTAACCTGAAAAATCCTTCCCGAACAGTGATTTCGGCAGATCTGTGCGTCGACTGAAATTTTGCCTTTATCATTCTCGGCATATATAATATCCATATTGTTCCATCTTATCTAGTTTTATACAGCGGATAAAACTCTATCTTCCTATCCATGTAAATTCCCAAACTGTTATTTGTTGATTTTAATATTTAGCACAGAAGTGGGTTTACCTGCTTTTAGCGTAACTGTGGGCAGCCGAAATACGCATATATCTCCGTAAATGAGAACTTCCTACCGTTCCATCTTATATGCAGTTATACACCATCCTTCCCTGTACTGAAATGTAAAATCCTTTTCACACGGATTCCCTTCTATTTTTATTTATCGTTGGCGATTTCCTCTGTCCGATATACATTTCGCTGATACGCCGCCATTTTGAAAGCGGTCGTTCGATCGTAGACGGGTTTATAAATCTAATTGAACTCATTTGCAATGACTTGAAACCAATTTTGCGACATAGATTACCACTTGTTCTCTTCTGTTGAGCTGGTAGTATGCATCATTTTGTGTGTGACCTGGATGCTCTACATCCCAGTTGTTTCTGTATATGATTCTGATAAAGACTCTTTGCCTCCTCGAAAGTTACGCTTGCATCAGGCTGAGGTAGATGTGAAACCTTCCTTTGCCAATCTGTCAGCCTCTTCATCGCCGGCGATGTTACCATGAGATGGGATCCATTTCAGACTCAGATTCCGTCTGTACAACAAATTGAAAATCGGACAGACGGATGACTGTTCATGTGGGGAGGACAAACAGATGACTGTTCATGTGGGGAGGACAGACAGATGACTGTTCATGTGGGGAGAACAGACAGATAGTAGAACACGTACTCTAAAACTGCTCTCTCCGAGAGAGGAGCAAGGTGGCAGCATAGCATTCTCCAACGAAGATGAGGGATTAACAGGTGATTAACCTTAAGGTGATGAGAGAAGCCTGAGACAGACAGCCAGCTTTATAAGAGAAATATTATTTGACAGCGAACGACGACAAAGAAGAACATTAATTATTTGAGTGGTGATGATGTTGAATGATAAAAATGGTGATGGTAGTTGTAGAACTAGTGATGATAACAGTAATGCTGATGAGAATAGTAATATATAATTATTGAGTAAGGCAAAGGTAATGCCATAGCCGATATTGCCGTATGGGAAAGAATTGTTAGAGACTCCGCTATACTAGGTGCAGCATCGAGAGGTCAGGTAACCAGTTATCTTCGTCACTACTTTTGCTTTCAACAACTCAAGAGCAGTTCGTCCGGTACCCATTTACAGCTGGGTAGACTGGAGCTTGATGCTACCATGTTTTGTTGTTGTTGTTGTTTGTGTCCGTTCTCAGCCATATCTCTTACAATGCTGGCCATTAGTTTTGAGAGGTAAGTGCTTTGTGTCATAGTTTACAGCTAGCCTGCGCTATCTGCGCATTTCGGCCAGACACATCCGATTTCAGCAAGCAATTTTTACGGGTTTGCTTTCCTGACACCTCACGCCTATATGTACCTTAAGCTATACCACATGTCCATCCAATAGTGCAGTGAGGTGGCTGCACCACTGAGCGTCATCGGAGCCGAGACGCAGCTCTGCTCCAAATCTGGGAGGCCCCGTTTCCGGGAACACCACACACAGCTTTTTGAACCTGGTCCCTTTGCCGCTAGAGGCCAGTGCTCTAACTACTCTGCCAATAGGACACTCGATTATTGAGTATTATTATTTTGTTGGTAACGATGATAGCGAAAATTCTGATGACAATAATGATGATAACGAGGGATGATGATTATGAGAAAGATGAAAATGCTGATCAAAATCTACACTATACTATAATGTAAATAATGACAATGATAATGCTGATAATGAGATGGGTACACGGGACCTAAGACGCGTCAAAAGTGGAATGCAGTCAGCGACCCACAGCTAGACTGCTTGCGTAAGGGTAAGCAAACCAGAGCTGACCAAGACCCTACTCCACCTCCAAGCGGTGGTCCTGGAAACAGGCTGCATCACTGCAGTCTGGCTGAGAGAGTAGGCATCGAAGTGGGAAGGCAAACCTGGTCCTAAATAATGCCGTGCCGAAGTCGGATGTGTCGGCCGAAAGGCACAAATATCGCAGCTTCGCTGTAAACGGACACAACGCAACCAATGTCCTTTTCAGGACGAACGAGGAAGAGGAAGGAAGATGGGTACTTGACGGAGATAACCCTCTGCACTTTCAAGATTTTGTTACCTGGGTTCGGCCGCAGCTTGTGGACATGTTTATTGTACGGCACAAAAATCTGCAAATAATTCTTTGATGGAGACATGGTACAAAATTAACCACATAAGATAAATCGGCCTTTTATCCGGGGCTTTGGTGCGGAGCAAGAGCTGAAGGGCGAAGCAGTGGAGCAGTAGGTGTTTTCTCAGAGTTGGAGTGGAGCGAGGCCACAGATAATCTTGATACTGCTCCAGTTTCTTGTTCATTTTCAATCTAAAATGTGACACCTCTAGAAAAGCAAACATTCGTGGAAAAGGACCGGATGAGAAGGAATGACAGCAAAAGGAATCATCAACAATTGAATATGTCGTTTGGGAAAAGTTAACATCCTTCAGAAATAGCAGACTGTTCTTGAATGTTAGTCTCCACTCAGAACTTGTTCTACCATTAATCCCAGTTAGTACTGTATACGTTTTCATTCGTCACTGGGATATTAGATATAATTCAAGAAGCAGTTCCTCAGACTTGGAAAAGGAATTGGATAAACAAGAAAGACGCCCACGCGTTTCTTTTATTAATGATAATAAATAAGTAAATAAATGAAGGTAATAAACAGGCACTCGTTGAACATAAAGGATGACACCAGACAACAGAAAAGAAACCGTTTTGTTGGTCCTATGTTCGCTTCCCGGTAAGCCTATCACTTATATTTTCTTTGCTGTTGTCTGGGGTCATCATTTATGTCCAATGAGTGCTGATTATTACCTTTATTTATGTATTTACTTATTTATTTAGTCATTTTAGAAGGTGAATCTTCATTAACATTATATAATACACAGAACTCAAATGTATTTGTACAAAACAGAACATTGACAACGTGAAGTCAACACTGAGCCTTAATCGCATTTCGTAAGTAATATTTTCCCAAAACATTCTTGTATCTCTTTTTCTCATTTTTGACACATTTTGTGAGCTACAAGATAATGCCGTGCGAAGCTTCTTAAGATGGTACAAATAGGTACGAGGCTTCTTTAGATGCTATAAAGAGGTGCGGGACCTCTAAAGGTTTGAGAAACGCCGATTTAATGGGTGATTCGAGTTAGACAACTTCGACTTAACGAAGGAGTCGTCGGATCGGAATGCCGTCGTATGTCTTGCACTTCTTGTACAAGTAAGCAAGTCAAATTTTTGTTGTGGCTGAAGAAGTAACCCTGCTTCCATAGCAGATACTGCCGTAAGAGAATAAAATGTTGCCTTGGCCTTGCCTAACTCAAAAGATGTCAGGTACTCATTTTCAGCTGTATGTACTAGTGTGAGTCGCTAACAGTTCAGAGTAAAGAGAGACAACCATAATATAATTTGTAGATCTATTTTTATAATGGGTTAATTCCCTGTGAGTTAAAATAAAATAATAATTAAAAAAATGAACGTGTGCACTCTGCCTCGGAGATCACGTGGCAAGATATCGTGGATGTCCCGAACACCATGTCCATTGGAAAGGGGGTATCGTACCCAGAGGTAAAAAACAGAGTGGTGGCAAGTACACTATCTACCAGGGCTATGAAGTCGGAGTCGTGGAGTCGGTCATTTATTAGTGGAGTCGGGAGTCGGTAAAAAAATGTCCTGACTCCGAATTTTGAGACTTAAGGCAAGGCAGATCCACATTTGATCCATGACGAGACTTAAGTCAAGGCGATCCACATTTGATCTATGACGAGACTTAAGTCAAGGCAGATCCACATTTGATCTATGGCGAGACTTAAGTCAAGGCAGATCCACATTTGATCCATGACGAGACTTAATTCAAGGCAGATCCACGTGTGATCCATGACGAGACTTAAGTCAAGGCAGATCCACATTTGATCCATGCAAGGGAGAGAGGGAACACTTAAAAAATTTGAAATAACATTTTAAAGTAGTAGAACTCCTAAAACCACTTTCATGTTAAAGTACATCCATTTTTTTACATAATGCAGGAAAATTTGAGTTGCTTCTGATAATTTAAGTTGAGATTTAAATCTCAGACCTAAGGGTCTTTTGTGTTTGGATATGCCCCCTAATATAACCGACTAGGTTGAGCGGGTCACGCCTCGCCAAAACGAGGCAAAACTTTATAAAAAAACAAAAAAAGAAAGAAAGTTGCTTCTGATGATAAATAACGTTTTTTTTATCACAATTGGAAATTTGTTAGCACATTTAGAAAAAGCACACAAGAAATGAAAATAAACTATATAAACTGTCAATTTTCCCGGCATTGTTAAAATGAAACTTTTTACTCATGGTGTTTGGCACAGCAGTCATTTGTGTGCAGGTGTGGGTGATTTGCTATTTTGCATTACTGTATGAATGAATGAATGAATGTACTCTACTAAAGCCATGTATTCATTTATTCACACCCATACCATAATTCTACATATAACTCTATATAAGTGCATAATTTTATGCTATATCCCTAGTTAAATAAGAAAACTGTAGTCGGAGTCGGGACTTCTACAATTTCCGGAATCGTACAATTGTTTGGACCGACTCCACAACCCTGCTATCTACAAAACAAGAAGATAGCCTAGCAGCCCAAGTCAGACAGCTTACATCGGAGGTGAGAGAACTCAAACAAAAACAGCGGAAAGAAAACAAAACAATCAAACAACTGCAAAGCCTCAACTGCCATTTGCAATGAAAACTTGGGTAACTTGGACAGTGCGAAACAGGTGATCCGCAATATGAAAATAATACAGCAACAAATACAAGAAGACATTGCCTAGTTGACGGGATTAAAAACGGAAAATAAAGAGATCCTTAAAGGAATTGAAGTAGAAAGACAGGTCATCACTGACACATCAAAAAGAACAACACAGGGATACAACCAACAACAAAAAGACAAATCACCTCCTGAAATACCACATGAAATTCTGCCGACAATAATCAACAAAGCCCTACACCAGTTGGTGATAAGAAAGACGACACAATCAGGAAACACCACAAATAAACGACAAATTTTCACACTCAGAAAAGATAATGACTGAAGAAGCCACAACATTGGGAACAAGATAACAAAGGGACGACTCCAGACAGTCAGCTAGGAGTCCTTTCTCAGGACTAGCCCTTTTCAGGGCTAACACTGGCCTAGCTCCAAAATGGAATATATTACACACTGTCCCAATTATAACCGAAAGGGCCCATCTCGGGTCTGGTTGAACGGGGTATCGGGCTCATCTCGGGTCTGGTTGAACAGAGTAACAAAAGTGCTATGACGAAGCAAACATAGAAAACGGTCGTACGTACAACAAAACTTTGATTACATACATTAATGCAGACACGCTCACGTACAAAGACACATATACAGACACACACACCCACGCACTCTCACTCTCTCTCTCTCTCTCTCTCTCTCTCTCTCTCTCTCTCTCTCTCTCTCTCTCTCTCTCAAATCCGTCCAACTAAAGGAGGAAGTAATCCAGCACGAAGTATGAATTTCATCTGCTTCTTCTACGTTTTTTAAAAAAGAATGTGCGCTGTCAACCAAGATGTCTGAAGGATGAAAAACCAGACCAATGTTAACTGAGGAAATATGAAATTTAAACAAGTAAATATGAATAAACGGAAGAATACAATTCTTCGATGAGCCCCTGGCCAGTGACCAGAGTTTATTTAACAAGGACAGCGGAGGCGAGTTACTGGACACACACACAAATATATTAAAACATTTTAATATGATAATACATTTTAAGTATCCTACAGAATAATAGACAGTGTGACTCAGCAAGTAATGTGTCTCGATGCTGGCTGGGATACGCCGTGAAAAGGTGTCTTCTCACACTTGGGAAAAGTGCAAATGATTAATGTCGTAATGATTTGACGAAAGTATAAAGATTTCTTTTGAAAGTGATCTCGTAATGTGACTTTACAGAGAGAGAGAGAGAGAGAGAGAGAGAGAGAGAGAGAGAGAGAGAGAGAGAGAGAGAGAGAGAGAGAGAGAGAGAGAGAGAGAGAGAGAGAGAGAGAGAGAGAGAGAGAGAGAGAGAGAGAGAGAGAGAGAGAGAGAGAGAGAGAGAGAGAGAGAGAGTTGTGGAGAGAGAAATGGGGGGTTAAAAGGACACACATTTAAAAAATATTCTGCTGTTGAAGGGGTAATGAAAAAAAAGGGGGGGGGGGGCGGAAGAACACAAGGAAGAAAGTGATATGAAGGTAACTTAAGGAAAAGGCAGAAGAGTGCGGAAAGGAAAGAAAGGAACACAAAAGAAAGAGAGAAAATAAGAAAAAAGAAAGTACCGTACACTCGAAATAAAAAATGAACGAGTGATTAAATAAAAAAGGAAGCAAAGAACGAAAGAAAGACAGATAGATAGAAAGAAAAAAATAAATGAATGAATGATGAACAAAAAGAAACAACGAATGAATGAATGAATCAATCAATCAAAACAAATGAATGAACGAATAAAACAGAAAGACAGACAAACAAACAGACAGACGGAAACTAACAAACAAACAAAGAACAACAATAACTTACCATGTTGATCCTTAATTCCACTTGTCCTTAGCTCACAAATCACTGAACAACCGACAGAATTTATTTAGAACTCCAGCTCCGTAACGACAAAGTAAGAAGTTTCACAGAATGGCTGCTCCAAGTATCCATCACAGGCACTTATCAACGTCACTTCCTTAAAAAAATGATTCGACGTTCTCCATTTGGTTGAAGGCCCGATCACCTGTTCACATCCAGTGTCACAGAAATCTATGAAATAAGTAACCTTCTGCACTCAAAACACGCTATCTATCTAGAGAGCCTTCTTTCCGAAAGTAAATATGAAGGCATCTTTACGATGATGACTGTCGTCAGTGTCAAAAGGTCTGGAACATAAGATGTTACAAATATTAAAAATATATTAAAATTATAAAATATTCAAAGCCTAATAAATTAGAACTGAAAAAGTTTCATGCAATTTAAAGATCTCTAAATCGCGCCACTTCACCTGGAATGTTCGAACGCTAAACGAACAAAGAAGAGCCGCGTAGATGGCAGCAGAAATTAGAAACTATAAACTTGACAAAGAAGAGAAAGGACTACTACTCTCTCAGTCATCTCCAAAGAAGCGACTCATATGAGGTTGGGCATTGGGCTGGCAACCGTGTCTTGTTAACAAAGTGCTACAAAAACCACCCCTGCAAAAACACACGAATGCTGTGTTGTAGGCTTCCAGAAAGGCCATGAGGTACAGTGGTGACTCTGTGCTTCGTAGGGAGCAAAAAGAGAAATAATGATGAATATGATGAAAATCGTAATTTTGCTTCACACTGGCGTGTCCTATACGTGGATTTAGAACCTCGGGGTTAAAGACATCATTGGCTGAACCAGACGCCATGTCACTTGCTGATCTTCTTCTTCTGCGTTCAGTTTGTAGTCATGTTAAATCTGCAGGCCTGTCGCCAGGACGAAGTCCACAGTCTTTACCAGGTCGGCGCGGCAGCCCCATTGCTTCTGCTGGAGCTCAGCACCCCTTGGCCAGGTCGCACGTCGCGGTTCATCGTGGGTTGGACAGTTCTGGAGAATGTGTTCTGGGGTCTGGGTTCCTGTTCCGCATGGGCATTCATTTGTGTGGGATATCTTGAGACTTGCTGATAATTTTGACCACGAAAATGGCAGGCCCGACTGCTCCGTGACATTTGTGTTTAGGGGCGGTGACGTGTCTAAGTCGAAAATGATTCAGACAGTGACTTTTATACGGAATTCTATATGGTGACTTCACTTTGTAAGAAGAGAGGGTTGTGTACAGGACCAAGAAGTAATGTGGCTGCCCTGAAAGAGCCGTGAGAGCAGCGGAAGTTTATTGCACACATTAGAAACTAGCATTCCACTCTCTGTAGGCCCCTTTGGAGAAGAGAAAAACTGGAATATTTATGAAGAAAGAAAGAAATGAAGATGAACGGAAAAGTTTCTGCATTCGTTTAAAATCATGGCGTCAACAAAAGAATTAATAAGCAGCACTAGGGAGAAAAAAAAATAACCACACGAAGTAATAGACTTTCATAAATGGCTGCTTGTGTAGAATAGAAGGATTGTAGTGATATGGCAAGATCACTAATGTGGATCTGATGACTAGAACTAGACAGGTGCCAATGGAACAGGAGATAAGAAAAAGACGCTGGAAATATGTCAAACATTCAGGAAACTTGTTGACAGTATTACAGGGCAGTCCTTGGTCTTTAGTCCCCAGGGTAAAAAGGGGGGGGGGGGGGGGGGGGGGGGGTGGAGACATACCAAAAACATACTCGTAGAACAGAACCGGAGGCAGAAATTTAAAGGGTAAAGAATACACGAAACAACTGCTGAAAGGCTTGAAAGATAATTGTTGATGGCTTATGCTGCACAAGGAGCGTCATAAAAAACGATACGTGGCATAGCATGGACATTGTCCATTGTCAGACGTGTCTATACTTTGCTCATATATTGACGTCATTATCTTAGGCTTTTACGTGGGGCCCTCTTCAATAGCAAGCCGTGCATTAGCAGGTAAGTGAATGCCTTTTTTGCAAGCAGCAAAACTGTCACTATACTACTGATCTTCTTCTTCTTTGATCCTTAGCCGCCGACCGTCAAAGCAGTCAGTGGCCATTACGCCTAGTGGCGTCTTGTAGGGCAACAACAAATTGATTCCACTTTGCTCGGTCGGCGGCCATCCTTCGTACAGTGCCCCAACTCTGGTTCATTCTTTGACTATATTACTGAGAACAACAGGTAATACGTAAACAAAGTAAAAACAGCAAATTTATACTTTGTTCAGCGCCCTTTTTTAAAATCCCCACGATTTGCAGAGGGGTTAGGGCGCGTCGCAATGTTACCGGGTTATGTGTTCTAAACTGGGTAGTGCTAGGCTTCAGTATACCCGGCTGTAACTGGGTATTTAACTCTTGTACTTGACTTATAGAAAACAAAGGCAGCAAGAAAAGGAACTGGTGGCCCTACCTCATAAAGCTGGACCTTGTATAGTGAAATCACGAATACTTCACTCCTCTACGGTGGTATCATCTATGGTACGATCTTTAACGCTACGATGTCAAAAGCTACCTATAACACACCTTCATTTAAAATGACCCATAGTCGTGTCTTTGTGTTCAAAGGAAAAAAAGAAAAATCTCTACAACAAAGAAGCGATCATCAAACGCCAGGAGAGTCCAACAGAAGCAATAGTGTAATCAGCGTTGCCACTCTGAATTTTCAAAATAAACCTAGATATCGGCGACTTGGGCTATTTTGGGCAAATCTTTGGGTTACTTTGGGCCGATTTAGGCCAATCTGGGGCCATATTTAGGTGGCGTTCGTCAACTAATGAAGGAAAATGACACCTAGACAGGACCCAAAAAAAAATAACATAGACCTAGGTGAATCCACGTAGGAGTGGCAACGCTGAGTGTAACTATAGGCACATTGTCTGGGTGGGTTTGAAAAAAAATCGAAAAAAGGTGATTCGTCTTACGAGGACAAAATAGGCACATTGTCCAGCTTTTCTTGTGGGATCGTGTTCGAGGACGCATTATGAATGCTCAAATAGGAGGGACGGAAGTGTGGTGCGGCTCGTTTGATTTGTACTTTCTTCCGATTTCCAGCTGAGCCGTGGGAACCCACCACCGATGTGTGCTGGTAGAAGGTGTGGCTGGCAATAGGAGGTCAATCTCTGTATTTAGGCTGTTAGACCTGGCATTGGAATCTGTGGCAGCGATGCAGAATCTAGGAAATGTTTAAGTTAGTGCGAGATCTCGTGGTGGATTGAAACGGGAAAAGATGATGATGATAATGTGTTTGAAATCTTGATATCTCTCTATCCCAGCCATGAACACACACATGCGCATAGATTATTTTTTCTGTGTTCCAAACGAGCGTGAACCATCATTGCCGTTGATGTCCTAGCAAGAAGCCTATGCCATGATACTTCTTGAGCTCTTGCGATGTTGATTCTGTAGCAATGTGTTTCACATCATGAGGTTGCTAACCCTAAGGACAAATATACTTATCAATATTTTTAAACCACGCATGGAGCTGCGCCTATGCTCCCCATGATCAATATGGAAGGTATGTTTACACACCCATTCAAGAAGATATGAACGCCCCGGGGCGCTTTATAATGTTTGTTTTTTTAACGTTCTGTTGAAAGCTATGACGCCAGAGAGGATACGTGAGACTAAGTATGGTTTTACTATCACTGTAAAGGAAGTGTTGAGATGTCCCAGATGGTGGTACACTAGCTACGTCTAACGTAATTAATTACAGTAAAACTTGGAATAAAGTACGCTCCAGTATACATCTCTCGCGTATTTTAAAGTCACTATTGTAAAAGCCCGTCTTAGGACGGGAATTAAATTCAAAAGCACCAATACTTAACGGCAACAAAAGTACCGGGTATTTAAAAAAACCCACAGTGCGTCACCATAGTATACGAACTATGTAGCAGCAGTGAGGATCCCAATGTATGTATACGGGATCACACATTCTATAAATATTTTTGTGTACACCGTCATTTGGGCATTCTTCTTTGGTAAGTGTTACTATTTTCGGGAGTGTACATATAAGGGAAACAATACAATTAATGTCTAACTTTCAAACAAAGTTGCATCCCTTAGCGTTACGTACTGACAGAAAAAGCTAAGATTTTATATACATATATTGATTTTTAGAGATTAATCATCATCGTTGTCTTTATCGCTTCTTATAGAGTAACTAGCCCACTTGCAGACAATCTGCATCAAAGCACATGGGCTGCAGCGGTGATTCATCTGGCATTTTGTTTTACATGATGATGTTGTCAGTCCCGTGCACAACCTTATCTCAGTCGACTTTTACGACATGTCCAAGATAACATTAGACCTATTCTTGTCATCTCTGTTCAGAGACTCCTAGAGTTACGCACCCCTGAGTAAGAAACACTGCTCTAATTCATAAAAAAAAAAAAGAAAAAAAAAAAACATTAAAAAGAAAAAAGAAGATACGCTTTCATAACTGGGTTCTTGCGCAGAAGAGAAAAGTTTGAAATGGTATGACACGATCTTAGTACTAAAATGGATCTGAAGGAAAGAACAAGGAAACCGCCAGTGGAACACAATATGTACGGACGTACGAGAGGACATTAAACGGTTAAAGGTAGTCCCATAGCAGATACTGCCGTAGGGGAGTGAAGTGTTAGAGATTTCACTATACAAGGTCCAACATCGAGAGGTGGGGTGACCAGTTCCCTTCCTCACTGCTTTTTCCTTCCATAACTCAAGAGCAAAGTCAGGTACCCATTTACAACTAGGTAAACTGGAGCGTGTCGAAACCGTGAATAGTATTCGGCTTCTTTGCCGCGAGAGACCAGCGCTCTAACTGAGAGGACATACACCGAGAAAAAAAAATTTGATAGCATTACAATGTAGTATTGTGGGAAAAAATAAAGTGGAGAAGAGATACGGAGACAGACCTGAAATTAGTAGAGAAGAGATGGAAAGACATTAAAAGGATGGCAAAGAAGAAGGAGGAGGGTATTTGCTGAGGGCCAACGCTCTATCTATAGTGAGCTAACAGGTAATGATGATGATGAATAGAATAAAGAATATTATGTTGTATACACAAAAATAATAATGTTGAATGACATAGGAGAACCAAATACAAACAATGCAAAACACCAGATATATATATATATACAACAAAACCTGTATTGTAGCTCCTTAAGAGTGTCTACTGTTTTTTTTGCCACGTTTGTCTTCAGTGCTATTTACCGTGTTTTCAAGTATTTTTAGGCCATGCAACGTGAAACCCTCCCCCGCCCTTACCCCCTCTTCCCGAAAGATCCGTGCCTGCGTGCCCAATTCTCAACCCTTTGAAAATAAAGTTCGTTCGTTCGTTCGTTCGTTCGTTCGTTCCGTCTGTTATTAAGGGAAGCAAACCCGGTCCCAGAAAATGCGTGCTGAAGCTCCGTGTCGACCGAAAGCTGCAGATATCGCAGCAACCGGCAAAACCACGCAACCACCGTCCTTTTCAGGGCGAACGAGGAAGAAGAAGAAGATATGTAAACCTGATATGCGAGTACCATACATTCTGGTGCGTTATTTATTTTTTTATCCTAGAGAAATTAAGGTCAAGAAAAACGAAATAAAATGATACAAAATATTTGAGGGCTATGTTAAAATAATCATCATCATGAGCTGCCTTCTTCACAACGAAGATCGGCTGCAATGGATCTCCAACATCTTTGGTCTCTTGTCTTGATGGTGCACTCTGATAGACTCTGTCTTGTCTTGATAGTGCACTCTGATAGACTCTCTCTTCTCTTGATGGTGCACTCTGATAGACTCTCTCTTCTCTTGATGGTGCACTCTTATAGACTCTCTCTTCTCTTGATGGTGCACTCTTATAGACTCTCTCTTGTCTTGATGGTGCACTCTGATAGACTCTCTTGTCTTGATGGTGCACTCTGATAGACTCTCTCTTGTCTTGATGGTGCACTCTGATAGACTCTCTCTTGTCTTGATGGTGCACTCTGATAGACTCTCTCTTGTCTTGATGGTGCACTCTGATAGACTCTCTCTTGTCTTGATGGTGCACTCTGATAGACTTTCTCTTGTCTTGATGGTGCACTCTGATAGACTCTCTCTTGTCTTGATGGTGCACTCTGATAGACTCTCTCTTGTCTTGATAGTGCACTCTGATAGACTCTTTCCTGTCCATCTCTTGATGTTATCTTCCCACTTATAGCAATGTCTTCCTCTTGCACGTCTACCTTCAACTCTGACCTCTGTTAAAGGTCTTCAGTAAAGTGTTATGCCTATCTGTCTAATTTTAATCTCTTTCATTAATTCTCTTGTCATTCCTAGGTTTTCTAAGACCTCTTTCTTTGTTTACTTCCCTTTCCATGAGACACGCCTATTTTTAAAAAAAAACAACACGTGAAGTGAAAAACAAAAACTTCAAGAACCGATGGTGAAGAAGTACAAAGAGAGGGAAAGATGAGAATTATAAACTACACCGTAACGTCTTGTATATTTTGACATGCGCCCTAAAATAACTGACGGACATCGTGTCTAGGTTGAAAGAAACACGCCTCACGACAACGAGGCAACATTCTATTTAAAAGAGAGAGAGAGAGAGAGAGAGAGAGCGATATATACCATCGTCTGCATCATCATTTTCCATCTCGCTCCCAATGAAGCATAGAACCACCACTACAACAGGTTCCCCACTAGTAGCAAGCTTGTACCACACATTCACACGCTCGTGCAGCGGTGATTTTTGTAGCAGTCTGTTTTACACCATGAGGTTGCCAACCTCATGAACAACCTCATATTACTCACATTCTACGACATGCCTGAGTGAACAGTGGTCCTATTATTTCTGTCTCCCGCGAACTATACTGAGCGAACATATATAAACACAAGTATAATTTATACGTATACATTTCGTATAAAGATGTACAGACGTGCGATGCCGTTACATTTTTTTTTATACATTTCAGACTTCTGGAATTTTCCACATTCCTCTTAAGTGTAAACCGGTAAAAGTTTTACGTTTCAGAAAGAATGCAGACGTTCGTGGGTTTGTGTATGTCTGCAACATCTGGAAGATATTCCGTTGCGTGAAATCGGACAATATTACGACAATGCTGCATTGTTTAAAATCTACGTCCAAGCATTCTATATTTGATGTATTACAAAGGAATGATGCGAAATATATTTTTTTAATAACAATGTTGAGTTTAGAGGCAACTAGCATTGATACCCGGCGTTGCCCGGTTGGAAAAAAAAAACAACCAAACTATTAATATACTTTTCCAGCGCTAGTAAAGACACGAGCATCCGACTGACAGAGTGATTAGAGCACTGGTCTCTCTCGGCAAAAGTGTCAGGTTCGATTCACGATAACGAGATGCTCCAGTTTACTATAAATGGGTACCTGACTTTGCTCTTGAGTTAGGGAAGACAAAGGCAACGAGGAAGGGAACTGGTCACCCCAACTCATTAAACTGGAACTAATATAGTGAAGTCTCTAACAATTCACTGGCCCTGCGGCAGTGCCTGCTATGGAACTACCTTTCCATACTTTTTTCTCTTGTTTAACATCTTGAACACTTTCGTTATTTCTCTTGTTTTGTTTCCACAAATCTTAATGCTTCTCACTGTTCTACTTATTTCAATACTTAACTTACGTTGCTCGTATGCCATTTTCCATTATTATTAAGGGTTGGAGTGGCTAAGAGGTATGGCGTTCGCCTCTAATTTTAAAGGTACCGGGTTCGGTTCCCAGTACAGGGATTATATTTGATGGACATTTTTTTTCAGAACCAGTGGGTCCTAATGATGCCAATCCCCCCCCCCCCCCCCCCCCCCCCCCCCCCCCACACACAATCTCATGGGTAGTGAGAATGGATACCTAGTCTTCTCGGATAAGGGTGAAAAAATAGAGGAGGTCCCGTATGCAAGTTGCGTACGTTAAAAATCCTACGACAGTTGGACATCGTAAAGAGTAGGCCATATGGCCGCTGCCCTTTGCAAAATGTACAACATTAGAAAAACCTATCCACCACAAAAATATTTATAGAATTGTTTGATTCCTGTATATACACATCAGGGCCTCGCCGGTGCTACGGAGTTCATGCACTGTGCTGAGATCCTCCTTGTGTGATCTAAGGGAGAGGAGCTGTGCACTGATTGAGTCGTCCGTGTGCAATGAAGATGGTCCATAAAACCAAAAACAAACCATTATTAAGTGTTTAAATAAAAAGACACTGCCCAAACCCGTTGGAGACAGTAGAACACCTTCTATTACTGTGTCCTGCACTCCAAGGAATGATACAACACCTCCTACCACACAGCCCATCCATAGACAATATACTTTATGGCAGCCCAAAACAGCTTATACGAACTGCGCAGTACCACATAATGGCATCAAGGTCACCAAGAGCTGATTCTTAAGGCAGTGGATCAAAGTCAAGTCATGTGTTTAAATTATAATGTTCACATGTTCTAGTACCTGGCACATCTACATATAAATCGACGCACAAGCCTGCAAGACTTCCCCGATAAGATCTTTGTTTCATATTTAGAGATCGCAGGTCTAAGAAAGTTTAAGAAATACTGAACTAATTAAACTCTAAACTCCGCATGGAGCTGAAAGAGATAAACTAAGAAGCAGAACTAATGTGGAATCTGACAAAAGGAAGTATGCTGCTGGATCAGTGTAATCTCCAGTTAAAAACACAGACGCCACGCCGAGCTCGCGCCAGTTCTGGAAGTCAAGCTGCGAACGATGTCATAAAAAAATTTATTTCCAGAGAATGCCGGATTTCCGCGAGTATTTCCTGAGTGTTGCTCATTTAATTCATTCATAACTCCTCAAATCTCCGTGAAGTATAGACTTTCAACAAGTTAGAAGGCATTCTTACTTTTCTGTGCCATCAGCGCAATTCTTCCCACGTGTATGTGTGTTTTTTTTAATTCTTTTAAGTCTGTTTCCAAATTCGTTTTTCCATGTGTTGTTCTGTCTCCCTCTTTGTATTTAGCCTTGGAGATTGTAGAATAGGACTGCCTTGTAATGCTATCACAGTTACTTACTTTACTTTTTTCTTCACTATTGCCGTGAAGCGTAGTGTGGAGTTGAAATTTGCTTTCTTGAGCCAAGTGTGTCACCTTGGCTGCTGTGTGTCCAGGTTGTTGTAGGATGTCTGTGATGTTGTCTATCCATCTCCCTCCTGGTCTATCCCGTGCTTTGAACCCATGTTTTGTAGTAATGTTGTAGGCGCGTAGTGGTAAGTTATCAGGCTATGCTACAGTTTCGTCTTCTTAGCAATAGAAACATCATTGCCGGCTTGCTAGGTCAGTCACATCAGTGCCACATCCCCGTTGGCCAGCGACTTTTCAGGGTGACCCGGGCCCGGCCTTCATGGCTGCCGTGGCGGTTCCGTGGGATAACCCCACAGCATTCTTCCCCACGGGCCTAGCAATCTTATAACTTTGTCCTGTGTCCACCTGCTACGACATGGGCGTGGGGTTTGGGCTTTAGGGGTGCTGGCTAACACAATATGTTCTCAAAATGTGTTCTATCAAACACCAAAGTAATAAGCATCACAAGGCAGTCTCTATTCTGGAATCCACAAGTGAATAGAAATAGACCGAGAATCCCCACCTCCCACCCCCACCCACCCCCAATAAACTTTAAAAAAAACATGCGACGAAGGGAATCAGGCATAAACACGAAGTGTATAATGAAGGATTGAAAAAAAAACATCTTGAACGTAAAGCACGGGTCAGAAAAGCTAGTCGTGTATCCAGAGGCGTCACTAGGGTTGGTGTCACCCGGTGCGGTAACTCATGGTGTCGCCCCCATGGACCTCCTCCCGTACCACACCATACAGAATCCTTAGTAATGTTTTTTGTACTAATGTTACTCGTAAATGCATTTGGAAATATACTCATAAATGAAATAATACCAAAAAAAAAATAAACAGGAACAAATACACAAGCATTTCAGCACTTAGTGAACATCTCGACTAAATCATAATGCGCATTAGAAGGTTCAAAAAGTAAACTATATAGCATAGAGTTTTAGCCTTGTAGGTATATTGATACAATACATGTAAGCTGGGCTTACGAAAAATGTTTTTGTGGTTAAAACTAACTACAGAGATATTTTTATAAAAAATAATAAATTTCTGCTGAAACACTGCACAACAATTTTATAGACAGTCATTTTGGTGTCACCCCTCAGCTGATCACCCCCTCTGATGGTGTCACCCGGGTGCGGTCCGAACCTCCCTAGTGACGCCTCTGCGTGTATCTGTTGAAGCTCAGTGCTTCAAGGGGACGTAATGGTAATGAATGAACGAGTTACAAGACTCGGCATCTTTTGAAAACGCTAAGAAAATTTATTCAACAGCTGGGTCTCTCAAATTGGAAAACACCGTCCCATATGAACCATAAACAAAAGGTCACGTGTTACAGTATTCTCAAGGGTTGATGTCTAAATTTAGAATTTTAGTCAATTGATAAAAAGTTCAGATTAGTAATTTTATTCAGCAGCTAAAAACTCCGTAACAAATAATATCACATATTTAAACGATGAAAATATATTCACAAAAAAAAAAAAAAAACGCGACATCCACACACATGTGAACACCATAAACACCCCTGTGCTGTGTCATTATAACCCTACAACACCCCAAGCCGTATAGGTCTTCAACAAAATTGTGTTAAGTCTTCCTGTCCTGTACCATCTGCTCAAGATCTTTTCATGTCTGTCTTCGTTCTCATCTGTCTGACTTCACGTCTCATTCAATGGATGTCTTTCAGTTCTCATCATGTCTTGTCTTCAGTTTCATCTATGTCTGTTCTTCACGGTCTCATCTTGTCTGTCTTCGTTCTCTCTCTGTCTTGTTTCAGGTCGCATCTATGCCTGCTGTTTTCAGTTCTCATCTCTGTGTGTCTTCGTTTCTCATCTCTGTCCTGTCTTCAGGCTCATCTATGCCTGCCTTCAGTTCTCATCTCTGTTCTGTCTTCAGTTCTCATCTCTGTTCTGGTCTTCAGTTATCTCAACTCTGTCTGTCTTCAGTTCCTCATCTCTGTCTGTCTTCCGTCTCTCATCTAGTTGTCTTCAGATTACTTCATCTCGCTGTCTCTCATTCAGTTCTCATCTTGTCTGGTTCTTTAGGTTCATCTATGCCTCTAATTCATGTACATCTCAAAACTACTCTGTGTCTTAAGTTCTCATCTACTGTCTGTCTAATCAGGTCTCATCTCTAGAGTTAACTGTTTCAGTTCTCATCTATGTCTGTCTTCAGGTCCTCTCTCTATCTGTCTTTCAGTTCTCAAGATTCTCTGTCATATCCTTCTGTTCTCATCTATCGTCTGTCTTCAGTTCTCATCTCTTGTCTCTCTTCAGTTCTATCTACCTGTGTACTGTCTTCAGTGTTGCTAATCCTCTGACTGTCATTCGTTGATCATCTATGTCTCTGTCTCCAGTTTCTCATAGCTCTGTCAGTCTGTCCTTCCAGTTCTTCATCTGTCTGTCCCCTTCAGGTTACTGTACTGTCTTCAGTTCTCATCTCTGTCAGGTCTTCAGTTTCTCAGTATCTCTTCTGTCCTTTGAGGTTCATGTATGCCCTGCCCCTCAGTCTCAGTCAAATGTCTGTCATTCAGTTTCTCAATTCTGTCAGGTCTTAGGTCTATCATGCCTGTCTTCAGTCTCTACTCTCTGTCTGTCTTCCAAGTTCTCATCTCTGTCAGGTCTGTATCCAGTTCTCATCTCTGTAGGTCTTCAGGGTATCATGCCTGTCTTCAGTACTCTGTTATGCCTGTCTTCAGTTTTCATCTCTGTAATGTCCATACATCAGGTTCTCATCTCTGTCTATGTCTGTCCACTAACGTTCTCATCTCTGTCTGTTCAGGTCTATCTATCTATGTTCTCATCTCTGTTCAATCTTTGTCTTCCATGTCTCATCTGCTCATTTATGATCCGTCTCTCAGTTATCATCTAATGTCATGTCTTAAAAACCAGTTCTCATCTAAAAAAAATGTCATGTAATTCAGGTCTCCATCACTGTCGTCTTCAGGTCTCATATCATGGTCTGTATCCAGTTCTCATCTCTGTCAGGTCTGTATCCAGTTCTCATCTCTGTCAGGTCTGTATCCAGTTCTCATCTCTGTCAGGTCTGTATCCAGTTCTCATCTCTGTCAGGTCTGTATCCAGTTCTCATCTCTGTCAGGTCTGTATCCAGTTCTCATCTCTGTCAGGTCTGTCTCCAGTTCTCATCTCTGTCATGTCTTACCCCCCACCCCTGTCAGTATTCGAATTCATCACCTCCAATCTGTCTACCAGTCTCTCTTACCTCCTGTTGTCCGCCCCAGTTCTCACTCTTTGTCCGCCCCCCAGGGTCTTCCAACTATGACTTTTTATCTTCAGGTTCCCTGCCATCGCCCCCCCCCCAGTTCACCCATCTCTCCCCCCCCCCAGTTCTCCATTCCGCCGTGATCTTCAGTTCCGCACCTAAGTTATCCCTACAGTTCTCCTCTCTTGTCTCCCTTCAGTATCCCCACTCTGTCTGTCCCCACCTCTCATCCCTCCCCCCCTTTCAGATTCCTCCATTTCTGTCCCCGTATTCAGTTCTCATCTAGTCTTTCCCTTCCCCGTTCTAATCCCCCCCTGTATTCAGGTCCCTCTACCCCCCCCCCTGCCCCTCACTTCTGTCTGCACCCCCCCTCCCACTATCCCTGTCCCCCCGTACTCAAACTCATAGCCTCCCCCTCAGCCCGTACCATTATCCTACCCAGCTGTTCCAACTACTCCGTCACCTACCCCCCGTTCTTAGTTCCCCCCCCTCCCTGTTTCACCCCCCCCTTCCCTTCAATCCGCATCCCCTCTGTTTTTCCTCCCCCGTCCCCCTCTCCTCAGTACACCCCCCCGTCATGCCCTCAGTTTCATATATCCTCCTGCCTTCAGTTCTCCCCCATCTCTCCTCCCCTTCACTTTCTCTTTCCATTTCCCTCCCCCCCCCCCCCTGCTTTTTTCTCCGCCCTCAGTTCTCCATCTTCCCCTCCCCTCCCCTAGTTTCCCCTCCTCCCCCTCCGTCCCCCCCTCCCCCCCCTTACTTTCCCCCCCCCTTCCCGCCCCCCACCCTCAGTCTGCCTTAGTTTCATCCCTGTCTCCCTCTTCCCACCCTGTTCCCCCCCGCCCCACGCCCACACTTCCTCCCGCCTACTCCCAACCCACTGTGTAATCCTTGGTCTTCCTCCCCCTACCTTCAGTCCCGTCTTAAGGCATCCCCCCCCTCCCCAGTGCCAGGGGCTTCCGCTTTTTTTTTTTTTCCCATGCTGGGAAGCTTCCATTCTCTCTTCATAGTTTCCTGGAAGTTGAGGGGGAACTGCAGTCACAAGGACGCTGGAGTATCAATCTTATTGGTAGTGATATAGATGTGTAAACTCTTCGATCTCTCTTAATTTAGATTTCTTCACCTTATTCTTTGTGGATCTAATTCTATCTTTTAGGCTCTTTAAGAGAACTAACTGTTTTATAACTAGCTAATATCATTATGTCTTTCCATTTACATGCGAATGCTCCAAATCTACTTTTTTTTACCTTGGCATCAACTTTATCTTGGTATTTTGTCCTCGTTAAGACGAAATCACTCTTTTTCGATTTTCTTCTTCCTCACTTCCCTCCTATTGTCTCACAAGACTTCCCCCCTATATGCGGAGAGAGGGCGTAATTACTTACGATCTCCCCCTGATAAGGCCTAGTTTTTTTCGTTTTAAAATGTTCTCCCATTATTTGGGTCAAGTTAATTTGTAATCTTTGTCTGAAAGTACTTATTTTCCTTTAATCGAAAAATTTTTTTTTATTGTTATTTGTCGTTCTTTATTTTCATGTATTAGTTCCTTTCTGTTGATCATTTGGTCAGGGGCTTCCTTTGAACTTTATTTTTCTGTTTTTTTCTTCCATTTTTTTTATTTCCCAAAAATTATACGAATAAATTAAGCCCCCTCCCCCTCTTACTACTGGTGATTCAATGATACATAACCATCTACCCTCCGCACTTATATTTTCCCTCCCCTTTCATCCCACCCGGGGTCCTATCACATGTCAGAGTTGCGGGACACCACTAGGGGCAAGCATTATACAGAACTTATACCAAGATTTTGGCGCTGGACATGATGCTCTAAGTTTATCTCACATTTCCCCTTTTATTTTTCAGTCCGTGATCTAATATCCTCAGGTAAAAAAAAAGGTGGATTTTTACGATGGTCAAGCTCATATCCCACGTCTATGACAAGCAAACGGACGACAGATATGAACGGATAAATAAGTAACAAACCACCCCCTTGAATCCCCTCCCCCCCTTCCTCCGTAGACTTTCTTAAAAAGATTTCTTTAGAACAAGTTATTTAGTACTCATTTACTGCCTCTGTCAACTGGTGCGTAACGCTACAGTAACATGCTAATACATACTGTAATTTGACCCTTTTATACATGTTCCTCCTTCTCATTCTTCTCTACTTGCTTCCTTTTCCTCTTTTTTTTTCCCCCCCTTTCCCTTTTCTCTCTCTCTCTTCTCTCCCACCCCCTTTCTCTATATCTCTCTCTCTTTCTCTATCTCTCTCTCTCTCTCTCTCTCTTCTCCCAAAAATTTTTTTTTTTTCTTTTCTACACCGTGTCTTTTCCCCTTATCTTGCGAACGCCTTGAAGCAGTACCAAGGTCTGTTAGAGATCCCTGCTAATGGTTTG